>CAXHLB010000427.1:0-40818 GCA_964017235.1 Sabellastarte sp. h YS-2021
CTGTTAAAATGGTCCAAAATAGATGTAAATCAGCCCAAACCAGTACTAAATATTGGTCTGTAACCATGAAACTTGGCCCAAAAATCACCTGCCACTCACTAAATCTGATTGCACAGGTTTCAGGATTACATCTGGTGTACCAGTGATGTCACATGTGTGAAATAGGTCCAGGAAGCCGAAAATACAGCCTCAGCTGGCTGTCTCAGGATAGGCTGATATTTTCTCAGTTTAAGGCAGGTTTAAGGCTGTAAACCGTATTGTGCCCCACAGGAGTCGCCACTTGAATGAATTTTAGTAGTGTGTTCCTTCAGAAATGCATATCTGGTCCAAAGTACAGGTCCAGGGAGTGTAGGTGGCGAGGATGTCATAAAATGCCAGATCAGTCAAAACCACCTCTTAAAGTTGATCAATCTTGCTGAAATTTTCACAAAAAATTCAGTTTATATCAGAGAATGAACTTGTATTGTCTGGTCTACTCGAGGGCCATATTAGGAATTTCCATTTTCGGGGTGTGGGGGGGGCCCCTGGCCTCCCCTCATTTGGGGAATGTCAGATATATCACAATATTGCCAGTCTGAAGCCCCAATTTAATTTCATGCTTGTTTCAACAATAAAGGGGGATATTTTAGGCGCATTTGGAGCATTACATGTCTGAACAGAAAATATTTAACCCGAATAATGCTGTTAAAATGGTCCAAAATAGATGTAAATCAGCCCAAACCAGTACTAAATATTGGTCTGTAACCATGAAACTTGGCCCAAAAATCACCTGCCACTCACTAAATCTGATTGCACAGGTTTCAGGATTACATCTGGTGTACCAGTGATGTCACATGTGTGAAATAGGGTCCAGGAAGCCGAAAATACAGCCTCAGCTGGCTGTCTCAGGATAGGCTGATATTTTCTCAGTTAAGGCAGGTTTAAGGCTGTAAACCGTATTGTGCCCCACAGGAGTCGCCACTTGAATGAATTTTAGTAGTGTGTTCCTTCAGAAATGCATATCTGGTCCAAAGTACAGGTCCAGGGAGTGTAGGTGGCGAGGATGTCATAAAATGCCAGATCAGTCAAAACCACCTCTTAAAGTTGATCAATCTTGCTGAAATTTTCACAAAAAATTCAGTTTATATCAGAGAATGAACTTGTATTGGTCTGGTCTACTCGAGGGCCATATTAGGAATTTCCATTTTCGGGGTGTGGGGGGGGCCCCTGGCCTCCCCTCATTTGGGGAATGTCAGATATATCACAATATTGCCAGTCTGAAGCCCCAATTTAATTTCATGCTTGTTTCAACAATAAAGGGGGATATTTTAGGCGCATTTGGAGCATTACATGTCTGAACAGAAAATATTTAACCCGAATAATGCTGTTAAAATGGTCCAAAATAGATGTAAATCAGCCCAAACCAGTACTAAATATTGGTCTGTAACCATGAAACTTGGCCCAAAAATCACCTGCCACTCACTAAATCTGATTGCACAGGTTTCAGGATTACATCTGGTGTACCAGTGATGTCACATGTGTGAAATAGGGTCCAGGAAGCCGAAAATACAGCCTCAGCTGGCTGTCTCAGGATAGGCTGATATTTTCTCAGTTAAGGCAGGTTTAAGGCTGTAAACCGTATTGTGCCCCACAGGAGTCGCCACTTGAATGAATTTTAGTAGTGTGTTCCTTCAGAAATGCATATCTGGTCCAAAGTACAGGTCCAGGGAGTGTAGGTGGCGAGGATGTCATAAAATGCCAGATCAGTCAAAACCACCTCTTAAAGTTGATCAATCTTGCTGAAATTTTCACAAAAAATTCAGTTTATATCAGAGAATGAACTTGTATTGGTCTGGTCTACTCGAGGGCCATATTAGGAATTTCCATTTTCGGGGTGTGGGGGGGGCCCCTGGCCTCCCCTCATTTGGGGAATGTCAGATATATCACAATATTGCCAGTCTGAAGCCCCAATTTAATTTCATGCTTGTTTCAACAATAAAGGGGGATATTTTAGGCGCATTTGGAGCATTACATGTCTGAACAGAAAATATTTAACCCGAATAATGCTGTTAAAATGGTCCAAAATAGATGTAAATCAGCCCAAACCAGTACTAAATATTGGTCTGTAACCATGAAACTTGGCCCAAAAATCACCTGCCACTCACTAAATCTGATTGCACAGGTTTCAGGATTACATCTGGTGTACCAGTGATGTCACATGTGTGAAATAGGGTCCAGGAAGCCGAAAATACAGCCTCAGCTGGCTGTCTCAGGATAGGCTGATATTTTCTCAGTTAAGGCAGGTTTAAGGCTGTAAACCGTATTGTGCCCCACAGGAGTCGCCACTTGAATGAATTTTAGTAGTGTGTTCCTTCAGAAATGCATATCTGGTCCAAAGTACAGGTCCAGGGAGTGTAGGTGGCGAGGATGTCATAAAATGCCAGATCAGTCAAAACCACCTCTTAAAGTTGATCAATCTTGCTGAAATTTTCACAAAAAATTCAGTTTATATCAGAGAATGAACTTGTATTGGTCTGGTCTACTCGAGGGCCATATTAGGAATTTCCATTTTCGGGGTGTGGGGGGGGCCCCTGGCCTCCCCTCATTTGGGGAATGTCAGATATATCACAATATTGCCAGTCTGAAGCCCCAATTTAATTTCATGCTTGTTTCAACAATAAAGGGGGATATTTTAGGCGCATTTGGAGCATTACATGTCTGAACAGAAAATATTTAACCCGAATAATGCTGTTAAAATGGTCCAAAATAGATGTAAATCAGCCCAAACCAGTACTAAATATTGGTCTGTAACCATGAAACTTGGCCCAAAAATCACCTGCCACTCACTAAATCTGATTGCACAGGTTTCAGGATTACATCTGGTGTACCAGTGATGTCACATGTGTGAAATAGGGTCCAGGAAGCCGAAAATACAGCCTCAGCTGGCTGTCTCAGGATAGGCTGATATTTTCTCAGTTAAGGCAGGTTTAAGGCTGTAAACCGTATTGTGCCCCACAGGAGTCGCCACTTGAATGAATTTTAGTAGTGTGTTCCTTCAGAAATGCATATCTGGTCCAAAGTACAGGTCCAGGGAGTGTAGGTGGCGAGGATGTCATAAAATGCCAGATCAGTCAAAACCACCTCTTAAAGTTGATCAATCTTGCTGAAATTTTCACAAAAAATTCAGTTTATATCAGAGAATGAACTTGTATTGGTCTGGTCTACTCGAGGGCCATATTAGGAATTTCCATTTTCGGGGTGTGGGGGGGGGCCCCTGGCCTCCCCTCATTTGGGGAATGTCAGATATATCACAATATTGCCAGTCTGAAGCCCCAATTTAATTTCATGCTTGTTTCAACAATAAAGGGGGATATTTTAGGCGCATTTGGAGCATTACATGTCTGAACAGAAAATATTTAACCCGAATAATGCTGTTAAAATGGTCCAAAATAGATGTAAATCAGCCCAAACCAGTACTAAATATTGGTCTGTAACCATGAAACTTGGCCCAAAAATCACCTGCCACTCACTAAATCTGATTGCACAGGTTTCAGGATTACATCTGGTGTACCAGTGATGTCACATGTGTGAAATAGGGTCCAGGAAGCCGAAAATACAGCCTCAGCTGCCTGTCTCAGGATAGGCTGATATTTTCTCAGTTAAGGCAGGTTTAAGGCTGTAAACCGTATTGTGCCCCACAGGAGTCGCCACTTGAATGAATTTTAGTAGTGTGTTCCTTCAGAAATGCATATCTGGTCCAAAGTACAGGTCCAGGGAGTGTAGGTGGCGAGGATGTCATAAAATGCCAGATCAGTCAAAACCACCTCTTAAAGTTGATCAATCTTGCTGAAATTTTCACAAAAAATTCAGTTTATATCAGAGAATGAACTTGTATTGGTCTGGTCTACTCGAGGGCCATATTAGGAATTTCCATTTTCGGGGTGTGGGGGGGGCCCCTGGCCTCCCCTCATTTGGGGAATGTCAGATATATCACAATATTGCCAGTCTGAAGCCCCAATTTAATTTCATGCTTGTTTCAACAATAAAGGGGGATATTTTAGGCGCATTTGGAGCATTACATGTCTGAACAGAAAATATTTAACCCGAATAATGCTGTTAAAATGGTCCAAAATAGATGTAAATCAGCCCAAACCAGTACTAAATATTGGTCTGTAACCATGAAACTTGGCCCAAAAATCACCTGCCACTCACTAAATCTGATTGCACAGGTTTCAGGATTACATCTGGTGTACCAGTGATGTCACATGTGTGAAATAGGGTCCAGGAAGCCGAAAATACAGCCTCAGCTGGCTGTCTCAGGATAGGCTGATATTTTCTCAGTTAAGGCAGGTTTAAGGCTGTAAACCGTATTGTGCCCCACAGGAGTCGCCACTTGAATGAATTTTAGTAGTGTGTTCCTTCAGAAATGCATATCTGGTCCAAAGTACAGGTCCAGGGAGTGTAGGTGGCGAGGATGTCATAAAATGCCAGATCAGTCAAAACCACCTCTTAAAGTTGATCAATCTTGCTGAAATTTTCACAAAAAATTCAGTTTATATCAGAGAATGAACTTGTATTGGTCTGGTCTACTCGAGGGCCATATTAGGAATTTCCATTTTCGGGGTGTGGGGGGGGCCCCTGGCCTCCCCTCATTTGGGGAATGTCAGATATATCACAATATTGCCAGTCTGAAGCCCCAATTTAATTTCATGCTTGTTTCAACAATAAAGGGGGATATTTTAGGCGCATTTGGAGCATTACATGTCTGAACAGAAAATATTTAACCCGAATAATGCTGTTAAAATGGTCCAAAATAGATGTAAATCAGCCCAAACCAGTACTAAATATTGGTCTGTAACCATGAAACTTGGCCCAAAAATCACCTGCCACTCACTAAATCTGATTGCACAGGTTTCAGGATTACATCTGGTGTACCAGTGATGTCACATGTGTGAAATAGGGTCCAGGAAGCCGAAAATACAGCCTCAGCTGGCTGTCTCAGGATAGGCTGATATTTTCTCAGTTAAGGCAGGTTTAAGGCTGTAAACCGTATTGTGCCCCACAGGAGTCGCCACTTGAATGAATTTTAGTAGTGTGTTCCTTCAGAAATGCATATCTGGTCCAAAGTACAGGTCCAGGGAGTGTAGGTGGCGAGGATGTCATAAAATGCCAGATCAGTCAAAACCACCTCTTAAAGTTGATCAATCTTGCTGAAATTTTCACAAAAAATTCAGTTTATATCAGAGAATGAACTTGTATTGGTCTGGTCTACTCGAGGGCCATATTAGGAATTTCCATTTTCGGGGTGTGGGGGGGCCCCTGGCCTCCCCTCATTTGGGGAATGTCAGATATATCACAATATTGCCAGTCTGAAGCCCCAATTTAATTTCATGCTTGTTTCAACAATAAAGGGGGATATTTTAGGCGCATTTGGAGCATTACATGTCTGAACAGAAAATATTTAACCCGAATAATGCTGTTAAAATGGTCCAAAATAGATGTAAATCAGCCCAAACCAGTACTAAATATTGGTCTGTAACCATGAAACTTGGCCCAAAAATCACCTGCCACTCACTAAATCTGATTGCACAGGTTTCAGGATTACATCTGGTGTACCAGTGATGTCACATGTGTGAAATAGGGTCCAGGAAGCCGAAAATACAGCCTCAGCTGGCTGTCTCAGGATAGGCTGATATTTTCTCAGTTAAGGCAGGTTTAAGGCTGTAAACCGTATTGTGCCCCACAGGAGTCGCCACTTGAATGAATTTTAGTAGTGTGTTCCTTCAGAAATGCATATCTGGTCCAAAGTACAGGTCCAGGGAGTGTAGGTGGCGAGGATGTCATAAAATGCCAGATCAGTCAAAACCACCTCTTAAAGTTGATCAATCTTGCTGAAATTTTCACAAAAAATTCAGTTTATATCAGAGAATGAACTTGTATTGGTCTGGTCTACTCGAGGGCCATATTAGGAATTTCCATTTTCGGGGTGTGGGGGGGGCCCCTGGCCTCCCCTCATTTGGGGAATGTCAGATATATCACAATATTGCCAGTCTGAAGCCCCAATTTAATTTCATGCTTGTTTCAACAATAAAGGGGGATATTTTAGGCGCATTTGGAGCATTACATGTCTGAACAGAAAATATTTAACCCGAATAATGCTGTTAAAATGGTCCAAAATAGATGTAAATCAGCCCAAACCAGTACTAAATATTGGTCTGTAACCATGAAACTTGGCCCAAAAATCACCTGCCACTCACTAAATCTGATTGCACAGGTTTCAGGATTACATCTGGTGTACCAGTGATGTCACATGTGTGAAATAGGGTCCAGGAAGCCGAAAATACAGCCTCAGCTGGCTGTCTCAGGATAGGCTGATATTTTCTCAGTTAAGGCAGGTTTAAGGCTGTAAACCGTATTGTGCCCCACAGGAGTCGCCACTTGAATGAATTTTAGTAGTGTGTTCCTTCAGAAATGCATATCTGGTCCAAAGTACAGGTCCAGGGAGTGTAGGTGGCGAGGATGTCATAAAATGCCAGATCAGTCAAAACCACCTCTTAAAGTTGATCAATCTTGCTGAAATTTTCACAAAAAATTCAGTTTATATCAGAGAATGAACTTGTATTGGTCTGGTCTACTCGAGGGCCATATTAGGAATTTCCATTTTCGGGGTGTGGGGGGGGCCCCTGGCCTCCCCTCATTTGGGGAATGTCAGATATATCACAATATTGCCAGTCTGAAGCCCCAATTTAATTTCATGCTTGTTTCAACAATAAAGGGGGATATTTTAGGCGCATTTGGAGCATTACATGTCTGAACAGAAAATATTTAACCCGAATAATGCTGTTAAAATGGTCCAAAATAGATGTAAATCAGCCCAAACCAGTACTAAATATTGGTCTGTAACCATGAAACTTGGCCCAAAAATCACCTGCCACTCACTAAATCTGATTGCACAGGTTTCAGGATTACATCTGGTGTACCAGTGATGTCACATGTGTGAAATAGGGTCCAGGAAGCCGAAAATACAGCCTCAGCTGGCTGTCTCAGGATAGGCTGATATTTTCTCAGTTAAGGCAGGTTTAAGGCTGTAAACCGTATTGTGCCCCACAGGAGTCGCCACTTGAATGAATTTTAGTAGTGTGTTCCTTCAGAAATGCATATCTGGTCCAAAGTACAGGTCCAGGGAGTGTAGGTGGCGAGGATGTCATAAAATGCCAGATCAGTCAAAACCACCTCTTAAAGTTGATCAATCTTGCTGAAATTTTCACAAAAAATTCAGTTTATATCAGAGAATGAACTTGTATTGGTCTGGTCTACTCGAGGGCCATATTAGGAATTTCCATTTTCGGGGTGTGGGGGGGGCCCCTGGCCTCCCCTCATTTGGGGAATGTCAGATATATCACAATATTGCCAGTCTGAAGCCCCAATTTAATTTCATGCTTGTTTCAACAATAAAGGGGGATATTTTAGGCGCATTTGGAGCATTACATGTCTGAACAGAAAATATTTAACCCGAATAATGCTGTTAAAATGGTCCAAAATAGATGTAAATCAGCCCAAACCAGTACTAAATATTGGTCTGTAACCATGAAACTTGGCCCAAAAATCACCTGCCACTCACTAAATCTGATTGCACAGGTTTCAGGATTACATCTGGTGTACCAGTGATGTCACATGTGTGAAATAGGGTCCAGGAAGCCGAAAATACAGCCTCAGCTGGCTGTCTCAGGATAGGCTGATATTTTCTCAGTTAAGGCAGGTTTAAGGCTGTAAACCGTATTGTGCCCCACAGGAGTCGCCACTTGAATGAATTTTAGTAGTGTGTTCCTTCAGAAATGCATATCTGGTCCAAAGTACAGGTCCAGGGAGTGTAGGTGGCGAGGATGTCATAAAATGCCAGATCAGTCAAAACCACCTCTTAAAGTTGATCAATCTTGCTGAAATTTTCACAAAAAATTCAGTTTATATCAGAGAATGAACTTGTATTGGTCTGGTCTACTCGAGGGCCATATTAGGAATTTCCATTTTCGGGGTGTGGGGGGGGCCCCTGGCCTCCCCTCATTTGGGGAATGTCAGATATATCACAATATTGCCAGTCTGAAGCCCCAATTTAATTTCATGCTTGTTTCAACAATAAAGGGGGATATTTTAGGCGCATTTGGAGCATTACATGTCTGAACAGAAAATATTTAACCCGAATAATGCTGTTAAAATGGTCCAAAATAGATGTAAATCAGCCCAAACCAGTACTAAATATTGGTCTGTAACCATGAAACTTGGCCCAAAAATCACCTGCCACTCACTAAATCTGATTGCACAGGTTTCAGGATTACATCTGGTGTACCAGTGATGTCACATGTGTGAAATAGGGTCCAGGAAGCCGAAAATACAGCCTCAGCTGGCTGTCTCAGGATAGGCTGATATTTTCTCAGTTAAGGCAGGTTTAAGGCTGTAAACCGTATTGTGCCCCACAGGAGTCGCCACTTGAATGAATTTTAGTAGTGTGTTCCTTCAGAAATGCATATCTGGTCCAAAGTACAGGTCCAGGGAGTGTAGGTGGCGAGGATGTCATAAAATGCCAGATCAGTCAAAACCACCTCTTAAAGTTGATCAATCTTGCTGAAATTTTCACAAAAAATTCAGTTTATATCAGAGAATGAACTTGTATTGGTCTGGTCTACTCGAGGGCCATATTAGGAATTTCCATTTTCGGGGTGTGGGGGGGGCCCCTGGCCTCCCCTCATTTGGGGAATGTCAGATATATCACAATATTGCCAGTCTGAAGCCCCAATTTAATTTCATGCTTGTTTCAACAATAAAGGGGGATATTTTAGGCGCATTTGGAGCATTACATGTCTGAACAGAAAATATTTAACCCGAATAATGCTGTTAAAATGGTCCAAAATAGATGTAAATCAGCCCAAACCAGTACTAAATATTGGTCTGTAACCATGAAACTTGGCCCAAAAATCACCTGCCACTCACTAAATCTGATTGCACAGGTTTCAGGATTACATCTGGTGTACCAGTGATGTCACATGTGTGAAATAGGGTCCAGGAAGCCGAAAATACAGCCTCAGCTGGCTGTCTCAGGATAGGCTGATATTTTCTCAGTTAAGGCAGGTTTAAGGCTGTAAACCGTATTGTGCCCCACAGGAGTCGCCACTTGAATGAATTTTAGTAGTGTGTTCCTTCAGAAATGCATATCTGGTCCAAAGTACAGGTCCAGGGAGTGTAGGTGGCGAGGATGTCATAAAATGCCAGATCAGTCAAAACCACCTCTTAAAGTTGATCAATCTTGCTGAAATTTTCACAAAAAATTCAGTTTATATCAGAGAATGAACTTGTATTGGTCTGGTCTACTCGAGGGCCATATTAGGAATTTCCATTTTCGGGGTGTGGGGGGGGCCCCTGGCCTCCCCTCATTTGGGGAATGTCAGATATATCACAATATTGCCAGTCTGAAGCCCCAATTTAATTTCATGCTTGTTTCAACAATAAAGGGGGATATTTTAGGCGCATTTGGAGCATTACATGTCTGAACAGAAAATATTTAACCCGAATAATGCTGTTAAAATGGTCCAAAATAGATGTAAATCAGCCCAAACCAGTACTAAATATTGGTCTGTAACCATGAAACTTGGCCCAAAAATCACCTGCCACTCACTAAATCTGATTGCACAGGTTTCAGGATTACATCTGGTGTACCAGTGATGTCACATGTGTGAAATAGGGTCCAGGAAGCCGAAAATACAGCCTCAGCTGGCTGTCTCAGGATAGGCTGATATTTTCTCAGTTAAGGCAGGTTTAAGGCTGTAAACCGTATTGTGCCCCACAGGAGTCGCCACTTGAATGAATTTTAGTAGTGTGTTCCTTCAGAAATGCATATCTGGTCCAAAGTACAGGTCCAGGGAGTGTAGGTGGCGAGGATGTCATAAAATGCCAGATCAGTCAAAACCACCTCTTAAAGTTGATCAATCTTGCTGAAATTTTCACAAAAAATTCAGTTTATATCAGAGAATGAACTTGTATTGGTCTGGTCTACTCGAGGGCCATATTAGGAATTTCCATTTTCGGGGTGTGGGGGGGCCCCTGGCCTCCCCTCATTTGGGGAATGTCAGATATATCACAATATTGCCAGTCTGAAGCCCCAATTTAATTTCATGCTTGTTTCAACAATAAAGGGGGATATTTTAGGCGCATTTGGAGCATTACATGTCTGAACAGAAAATATTTAACCCGAATAATGCTGTTAAAATGGTCCAAAATAGATGTAAATCAGCCCAAACCAGTACTAAATATTGGTCTGTAACCATGAAACTTGGCCCAAAAATCACCTGCCACTCACTAAATCTGATTGCACAGGTTTCAGGATTACATCTGGTGTACCAGTGATGTCACATGTGTGAAATAGGGTCCAGGAAGCCGAAAATACAGCCTCAGCTGGCTGTCTCAGGATAGGCTGATATTTTCTCAGTTAAGGCAGGTTTAAGGCTGTAAACCGTATTGTGCCCCACAGGAGTCGCCACTTGAATGAATTTTAGTAGTGTGTTCCTTCAGAAATGCATATCTGGTCCAAAGTACAGGTCCAGGGAGTGTAGGTGGCGAGGATGTCATAAAATGCCAGATCAGTCAAAACCACCTCTTAAAGTTGATCAATCTTGCTGAAATTTTCACAAAAAATTCAGTTTATATCAGAGAATGAACTTGTATTGGTCTGGTCTACTCGAGGGCCATATTAGGAATTTCCATTTTCGGGGTGTGGGGGGGGCCCCTGGCCTCCCCTCATTTGGGGAATGTCAGATATATCACAATATTGCCAGTCTGAAGCCCCAATTTAATTTCATGCTTGTTTCAACAATAAAGGGGGATATTTTAGGCGCATTTGGAGCATTACATGTCTGAACAGAAAATATTTAACCCGAATAATGCTGTTAAAATGGTCCAAAATAGATGTAAATCAGCCCAAACCAGTACTAAATATTGGTCTGTAACCATGAAACTTGGCCCAAAAATCACCTGCCACTCACTAAATCTGATTGCACAGGTTTCAGGATTACATCTGGTGTACCAGTGATGTCACATGTGTGAAATAGGGTCCAGGAAGCCGAAAATACAGCCTCAGCTGGCTGTCTCAGGATAGGCTGATATTTTCTCAGTTAAGGCAGGTTTAAGGCTGTAAACCGTATTGTGCCCCACAGGAGTCGCCACTTGAATGAATTTTAGTAGTGTGTTCCTTCAGAAATGCATATCTGGTCCAAAGTACAGGTCCAGGGAGTGTAGGTGGCGAGGATGTCATAAAATGCCAGATCAGTCAAAACCACCTCTTAAAGTTGATCAATCTTGCTGAAATTTTCACAAAAAATTCAGTTTATATCAGAGAATGAACTTGTATTGGTCTGGTCTACTCGAGGGCCATATTAGGAATTTCCATTTTCGGGGTGTGGGGGGGGCCCCTGGCCTCCCCTCATTTGGGGAATGTCAGATATATCACAATATTGCCAGTCTGAAGCCCCAATTTAATTTCATGCTTGTTTCAACAATAAAGGGGGATATTTTAGGCGCATTTGGAGCATTACATGTCTGAACAGAAAATATTTAACCCGAATAATGCTGTTAAAATGGTCCAAAATAGATGTAAATCAGCCCAAACCAGTACTAAATATTGGTCTGTAACCATGAAACTTGGCCCAAAAATCACCTGCCACTCACTAAATCTGATTGCACAGGTTTCAGGATTACATCTGGTGTACCAGTGATGTCACATGTGTGAAATAGGGTCCAGGAAGCCGAAAATACAGCCTCAGCTGGCTGTCTCAGGATAGGCTGATATTTTCTCAGTTAAGGCAGGTTTAAGGCTGTAAACCGTATTGTGCCCCACAGGAGTCGCCACTTGAATGAATTTTAGTAGTGTGTTCCTTCAGAAATGCATATCTGGTCCAAAGTACAGGTCCAGGGAGTGTAGGTGGCGAGGATGTCATAAAATGCCAGATCAGTCAAAACCACCTCTTAAAGTTGATCAATCTTGCTGAAATTTTCACAAAAAATTCAGTTTATATCAGAGAATGAACTTGTATTGGTCTGGTCTACTCGAGGGCCATATTAGGAATTTCCATTTTCGGGGTGTGGGGGGGGCCCCTGGCCTCCCCTCATTTGGGGAATGTCAGATATATCACAATATTGCCAGTCTGAAGCCCCAATTTAATTTCATGCTTGTTTCAACAATAAAGGGGGATATTTTAGGCGCATTTGGAGCATTACATGTCTGAACAGAAAATATTTAACCCGAATAATGCTGTTAAAATGGTCCAAAATAGATGTAAATCAGCCCAAACCAGTACTAAATATTGGTCTGTAACCATGAAACTTGGCCCAAAAATCACCTGCCACTCACTAAATCTGATTGCACAGGTTTCAGGATTACATCTGGTGTACCAGTGATGTCACATGTGTGAAATAGGGTCCAGGAAGCCGAAAATACAGCCTCAGCTGGCTGTCTCAGGATAGGCTGATATTTTCTCAGTTAAGGCAGGTTTAAGGCTGTAAACCGTATTGTGCCCCACAGGAGTCGCCACTTGAATGAATTTTAGTAGTGTGTTCCTTCAGAAATGCATATCTGGTCCAAAGTACAGGTCCAGGGAGTGTAGGTGGCGAGGATGTCATAAAATGCCAGATCAGTCAAAACCACCTCTTAAAGTTGATCAATCTTGCTGAAATTTTCACAAAAAATTCAGTTTATATCAGAGAATGAACTTGTATTTGTCTGGTCTACTCGAGGGCCATATTAGGAATTTCCATTTTCGGGGTGTGGGGGGGGCCCCTGGCCTCCCCTCATTTGGGGAATGTCAGATATATCACAATATTGCCAGTCTGAAGCCCCAATTTAATTTCATGCTTGTTTCAACAATAAAGGGGGATATTTTAGGCGCATTTGGAGCATTACATGTCTGAACAGAAAATATTTAACCCGAATAATGCTGTTAAAATGGTCCAAAATAGATGTAAATCAGCCCAAACCAGTACTAAATATTGGTCTGTAACCATGAAACTTGGCCCAAAAATCACCTGCCACTCACTAAATCTGATTGCACAGGTTTCAGGATTACATCTGGTGTACCAGTGATGTCACATGTGTGAAATAGGGTCCAGGAAGCCGAAAATACAGCCTCAGCTGGCTGTCTCAGGATAGGCTGATATTTTCTCAGTTAAGGCAGGTTTAAGGCTGTAAACCGTATTGTGCCCCACAGGAGTCGCCACTTGAATGAATTTTAGTAGTGTGTTCCTTCAGAAATGCATATCTGGTCCAAAGTACAGGTCCAGGGAGTGTAGGTGGCGAGGATGTCATAAAATGCCAGATCAGTCAAAACCACCTCTTAAAGTTGATCAATCTTGCTGAAATTTTCACAAAAAATTCAGTTTATATCAGAGAATGAACTTGTATTGGTCTGGTCTACTCGAGGGCCATATTAGGAATTTCCATTTTCGGGGTGTGGGGGGGGCCCCTGGCCTCCCCTCATTTGGGGAATGTCAGATATATCACAATATTGCCAGTCTGAAGCCCCAATTTAATTTCATGCTTGTTTCAACAATAAAGGGGGATATTTTAGGCGCATTTGGAGCATTACATGTCTGAACAGAAAATATTTAACCCGAATAATGCTGTTAAAATGGTCCAAAATAGATGTAAATCAGCCCAAACCAGTACTAAATATTGGTCTGTAACCATGAAACTTGGCCCAAAAATCACCTGCCACTCACTAAATCTGATTGCACAGGTTTCAGGATTACATCTGGTGTACCAGTGATGTCACATGTGTGAAATAGGGTCCAGGAAGCCGAAAATACAGCCTCAGCTGGCTGTCTCAGGATAGGCTGATATTTTCTCAGTTAAGGCAGGTTTAAGGCTGTAAACCGTATTGTGCCCCACAGGAGTCGCCACTTGAATGAATTTTAGTAGTGTGTTCCTTCAGAAATGCATATCTGGTCCAAAGTACAGGTCCAGGGAGTGTAGGTGGCGAGGATGTCATAAAATGCCAGATCAGTCAAAACCACCTCTTAAAGTTGATCAATCTTGCTGAAATTTTCACAAAAAATTCAGTTTATATCAGAGAATGAACTTGTATTTGTCTGGTCTACTCGAGGGCCATATTAGGAATTTCCATTTTCGGGGTGTGGGGGGGGCCCCTGGCCTCCCCTCATTTGGGGAATGTCAGATATATCACAATATTGCCAGTCTGAAGCCCCAATTTAATTTCATGCTTGTTTCAACAATAAAGGGGGATATTTTAGGCGCATTTGGAGCATTACATGTCTGAACAGAAAATATTTAACCCGAATAATGCTGTTAAAATGGTCCAAAATAGATGTAAATCAGCCCAAACCAGTACTAAATATTGGTCTGTAACCATGAAACTTGGCCCAAAAATCACCTGCCACTCACTAAATCTGATTGCACAGGTTTCAGGATTACATCTGGTGTACCAGTGATGTCACATGTGTGAAATAGGGTCCAGGAAGCCGAAAATACAGCCTCAGCTGGCTGTCTCAGGATAGGCTGATATTTTCTCAGTTAAGGCAGGTTTAAGGCTGTAAACCGTATTGTGCCCCACAGGAGTCGCCACTTGAATGAATTTTAGTAGTGTGTTCCTTCAGAAATGCATATCTGGTCCAAAGTACAGGTCCAGGGAGTGTAGGTGGCGAGGATGTCATAAAATGCCAGATCAGTCAAAACCACCTCTTAAAGTTGATCAATCTTGCTGAAATTTTCACAAAAAATTCAGTTTATATCAGAGAATGAACTTGTATTGGTCTGGTCTACTCGAGGGCCATATTAGGAATTTCCATTTTCGGGGTGTGGGGGGGGCCCCTGGCCTCCCCTCATTTGGGGAATGTCAGATATATCACAATATTGCCAGTCTGAAGCCCCAATTTAATTTCATGCTTGTTTCAACAATAAAGGGGGATATTTTAGGCGCATTTGGAGCATTACATGTCTGAACAGAAAATATTTAACCCGAATAATGCTGTTAAAATGGTCCAAAATAGATGTAAATCAGCCCAAACCAGTACTAAATATTGGTCTGTAACCATGAAACTTGGCCCAAAAATCACCTGCCACTCACTAAATCTGATTGCACAGGTTTCAGGATTACATCTGGTGTACCAGTGATGTCACATGTGTGAAATAGGGTCCAGGAAGCCGAAAATACAGCCTCAGCTGGCTGTCTCAGGATAGGCTGATATTTTCTCAGTTAAGGCAGGTTTAAGGCTGTAAACCGTATTGTGCCCCACAGGAGTCGCCACTTGAATGAATTTTAGTAGTGTGTTCCTTCAGAAATGCATATCTGGTCCAAAGTACAGGTCCAGGGAGTGTAGGTGGCGAGGATGTCATAAAATGCCAGATCAGTCAAAACCACCTCTTAAAGTTGATCAATCTTGCTGAAATTTTCACAAAAAATTCAGTTTATATCAGAGAATGAACTTGTATTGGTCTGGTCTACTCGAGGGCCATATTAGGAATTTCCATTTTCGGGGTGTGGGGGGGGGCCCCTGGCCTCCCCTCATTTGGGGAATGTCAGATATATCACAATATTGCCAGTCTGAAGCCCCAATTTAATTTCATGCTTGTTTCAACAATAAAGGGGGATATTTTAGGCGCATTTGGAGCATTACATGTCTGAACAGAAAATATTTAACCCGAATAATGCTGTTAAAATGGTCCAAAATAGATGTAAATCAGCCCAAACCAGTACTAAATATTGGTCTGTAACCATGAAACTTGGCCCAAAAATCACCTGCCACTCACTAAATCTGATTGCACAGGTTTCAGGATTACATCTGGTGTACCAGTGATGTCACATGTGTGAAATAGGGTCCAGGAAGCCGAAAATACAGCCTCAGCTGGCTGTCTCAGGATAGGCTGATATTTTCTCAGTTAAGGCAGGTTTAAGGCTGTAAACCGTATTGTGCCCCACAGGAGTCGCCACTTGAATGAATTTTAGTAGTGTGTTCCTTCAGAAATGCATATCTGGTCCAAAGTACAGGTCCAGGGAGTGTAGGTGGCGAGGATGTCATAAAATGCCAGATCAGTCAAAACCACCTCTTAAAGTTGATCAATCTTGCTGAAATTTTCACAAAAAATTCAGTTTATATCAGAGAATGAACTTGTATTGGTCTGGTCTACTCGAGGGCCATATTAGGAATTTCCATTTTCGGGGTGTGGGGGGGGCCCCTGGCCTCCCCTCATTTGGGGAATGTCAGATATATCACAATATTGCCAGTCTGAAGCCCCAATTTAATTTCATGCTTGTTTCAACAATAAAGGGGGATATTTTAGGCGCATTTGGAGCATTACATGTCTGAACAGAAAATATTTAACCCGAATAATGCTGTTAAAATGGTCCAAAATAGATGTAAATCAGCCCAAACCAGTACTAAATATTGGTCTGTAACCATGAAACTTGGCCCAAAAATCACCTGCCACTCACTAAATCTGATTGCACAGGTTTCAGGATTACATCTGGTGTACCAGTGATGTCACATGTGTGAAATAGGGTCCAGGAAGCCGAAAATACAGCCTCAGCTGGCTGTCTCAGGATAGGCTGATATTTTCTCAGTTAAGGCAGGTTTAAGGCTGTAAACCGTATTGTGCCCCACAGGAGTCGCCACTTGAATGAATTTTAGTAGTGTGTTCCTTCAGAAATGCATATCTGGTCCAAAGTACAGGTCCAGGGAGTGTAGGTGGCGAGGATGTCATAAAATGCCAGATCAGTCAAAACCACCTCTTAAAGTTGATCAATCTTGCTGAAATTTTCACAAAAAATTCAGTTTATATCAGAGAATGAACTTGTATTGGTCTGGTCTACTCGAGGGCCATATTAGGAATTTCCATTTTCGGGGTGTGGGGGGGGGCCCCTGGCCTCCCCTCATTTGGGGAATGTCAGATATATCACAATATTGCCAGTCTGAAGCCCCAATTTAATTTCATGCTTGTTTCAACAATAAAGGGGGATATTTTAGGCGCATTTGGAGCATTACATGTCTGAACAGAAAATATTTAACCCGAATAATGCTGTTAAAATGGTCCAAAATAGATGTAAATCAGCCCAAACCAGTACTAAATATTGGTCTGTAACCATGAAACTTGGCCCAAAAATCACCTGCCACTCACTAAATCTGATTGCACAGGTTTCAGGATTACATCTGGTGTACCAGTGATGTCACATGTGTGAAATAGGGTCCAGGAAGCCGAAAATACAGCCTCAGCTGGCTGTCTCAGGATAGGCTGATATTTTCTCAGTTAAGGCAGGTTTAAGGCTGTAAACCGTATTGTGCCCCACAGGAGTCGCCACTTGAATGAATTTTAGTAGTGTGTTCCTTCAGAAATGCATATCTGGTCCAAAGTACAGGTCCAGGGAGTGTAGGTGGCGAGGATGTCATAAAATGCCAGATCAGTCAAAACCACCTCTTAAAGTTGATCAATCTTGCTGAAATTTTCACAAAAAATTCAGTTTATATCAGAGAATGAACTTGTATTGGTCTGGTCTACTCGAGGGCCATATTAGGAATTTCCATTTTCGGGGTGTGGGGGGGGCCCCTGGCCTCCCCTCATTTGGGGAATGTCAGATATATCACAATATTGCCAGTCTGAAGCCCCAATTTAATTTCATGCTTGTTTCAACAATAAAGGGGGATATTTTAGGCGCATTTGGAGCATTACATGTCTGAACAGAAAATATTTAACCCGAATAATGCTGTTAAAATGGTCCAAAATAGATGTAAATCAGCCCAAACCAGTACTAAATATTGGTCTGTAACCATGAAACTTGGCCCAAAAATCACCTGCCACTCACTAAATCTGATTGCACAGGTTTCAGGATTACATCTGGTGTACCAGTGATGTCACATGTGTGAAATAGGGTCCAGGAAGCCGAAAATACAGCCTCAGCTGGCTGTCTCAGGATAGGCTGATATTTTCTCAGTTAAGGCAGGTTTAAGGCTGTAAACCGTATTGTGCCCCACAGGAGTCGCCACTTGAATGAATTTTAGTAGTGTGTTCCTTCAGAAATGCATATCTGGTCCAAAGTACAGGTCCAGGGAGTGTAGGTGGCGAGGATGTCATAAAATGCCAGATCAGTCAAAACCACCTCTTAAAGTTGATCAATCTTGCTGAAATTTTCACAAAAAATTCAGTTTATATCAGAGAATGAACTTGTATTGGTCTGGTCTACTCGAGGGCCATATTAGGAATTTCCATTTTCGGGGTGTGGGGGGGGCCCCTGGCCTCCCCTCATTTGGGGAATGTCAGATATATCACAATATTGCCAGTCTGAAGCCCCAATTTAATTTCATGCTTGTTTCAACAATAAAGGGGGATATTTTAGGCGCATTTGGAGCATTACATGTCTGAACAGAAAATATTTAACCCGAATAATGCTGTTAAAATGGTCCAAAATAGATGTAAATCAGCCCAAACCAGTACTAAATATTGGTCTGTAACCATGAAACTTGGCCCAAAAATCACCTGCCACTCACTAAATCTGATTGCACAGGTTTCAGGATTACATCTGGTGTACCAGTGATGTCACATGTGTGAAATAGGGTCCAGGAAGCCGAAAATACAGCCTCAGCTGGCTGTCTCAGGATAGGCTGATATTTTCTCAGTTAAGGCAGGTTTAAGGCTGTAAACCGTATTGTGCCCCACAGGAGTCGCCACTTGAATGAATTTTAGTAGTGTGTTCCTTCAGAAATGCATATCTGGTCCAAAGTACAGGTCCAGGGAGTGTAGGTGGCGAGGATGTCATAAAATGCCAGATCAGTCAAAACCACCTCTTAAAGTTGATCAATCTTGCTGAAATTTTCACAAAAAATTCAGTTTATATCAGAGAATGAACTTGTATTGGTCTGGTCTACTCGAGGGCCATATTAGGAATTTCCATTTTCGGGGTGTGGGGGGGGCCCCTGGCCTCCCCTCATTTGGGGAATGTCAGATATATCACAATATTGCCAGTCTGAAGCCCCAATTTAATTTCATGCTTGTTTCAACAATAAAGGGGGATATTTTAGGCGCATTTGGAGCATTACATGTCTGAACAGAAAATATTTAACCCGAATAATGCTGTTAAAATGGTCCAAAATAGATGTAAATCAGCCCAAACCAGTACTAAATATTGGTCTGTAACCATGAAACTTGGCCCAAAAATCACCTGCCACTCACTAAATCTGATTGCACAGGTTTCAGGATTACATCTGGTGTACCAGTGATGTCACATGTGTGAAATAGGGTCCAGGAAGCCGAAAATACAGCCTCAGCTGGCTGTCTCAGGATAGGCTGATATTTTCTCAGTTAAGGCAGGTTTAAGGCTGTAAACCGTATTGTGCCCCACAGGAGTCGCCACTTGAATGAATTTTAGTAGTGTGTTCCTTCAGAAATGCATATCTGGTCCAAAGTACAGGTCCAGGGAGTGTAGGTGGCGAGGATGTCATAAAATGCCAGATCAGTCAAAAACCACCTCTTAAAGTTGATCAATCTTGCTGAAATTTTCACAAAAAATTCAGTTTATATCAGAGAATGAACTTGTATTGGTCTGGTCTACTCGAGGGCCATATTAGGAATTTCCATTTTCGGGGTGTGGGGGGGCCCCTGGCCTCCCCTCATTTGGGGAATGTCAGATATATCACAATATTGCCAGTCTGAAGCCCCAATTTAATTTCATGCTTGTTTCAACAATAAAGGGGGATATTTTAGGCACATTTGGAGCATTACATGTCAGAACAGAAAATATTTAACCCGAATAATGCTGTTAAAATGGTCCAAAATAGATGTAAATCAGCCCAAACCAGTACTAAATATTGGTCTGTAACCATGAAACTTGGCCCAAAAATCACCTGCCACTCACTAAATCTGATTGCACAGGTTTCAGGATTACATCTGGTGTACCAGTGATGTCACATGTGTGAAATAGGGTCCAGGAAGCCGAAAATACAGCCTCAGCTGGCTGTCTCAGGATAGGCTGATATTTTCTCAGTTAAGGTAGGTTTAAGGCTGTAAACCATATTGTGCCCCACAGGAGTCGCCACTTGAATGAATTTTAGTAGTGTGTTCCTTCAGAAATGCATATCTGGTCCAAAGTACAGGTCCAGGGAGTGTAGGTGGCGAGGATGTCATAAAATGCCAGATCAGTCAAAACCACCTCTTAAAGTTGATCAATCTTGCTGAAATTTTCACAAAAAATTCAGTTTATATCAGAGAATGAACTTGTATTGGTCTGGTCTACTCGAGGGCCATATTAGGAATTTCCATTTTCGGGGTGTGGGGGGGCCCCTGGCCTCCCCTCATTTGGGGAATGTCAGATATATCACAATATTGCCAGTCTGAAGCCCCAATTTAATTTCATGCTTGTTTCAACAATAAAGGGGGATATTTTAGGCACATTTGGAGCATTACATGTCAGAACAGAAAATATTTAACCCGAATAATGCTGTTAAAATGGTCCAAAATAGATGTAAATCAGCCCAAACCAGTACTAAATATTGGTCTGTAACCATGAAACTTGGCCCAAAAATCACCTGCCACTCACTAAATCTGATTGCACAGGTTTCAGGATTACATCTGGTGTACCAGTGATGTCACATGTGTGAAATAGGGTCCAGGAAGCCGAAAATACAGCCTCAGCTGGCTGTCTCAGGATAGGCTGATATTTTCTCAGTTAAGGCAGGTTTAAGGCTGTAAACCATATTGTGCCCCACAGGAGTCGCCACTTGAATGAATTTTAGTAGTGTGTTCCTTCAGAAATGCATATCTGGTCCAAAGTACAGGTCCAGGGAGTGTAGGTGGCGAGGATGTCATAAAATGCCAGATCAGTCAAAACCACCTCTTAAAGTTGATCAATCTTGCTGAAATTTTCACAAAAAATTCAGTTTATATCAGAGAATGAACTTGTATTGGTCTGGTCTACTCGAGGGCCATATTAGGAATTTCCATTTTCGGGGTGTGGGGGGGCCCCTGGCCTCCCCTCATTTGGGGAATGTCAGATATATCACAATATTGCCAGTCTGAAGCCCCAATTTAATTTCATGCTTGTTTCAACAATAAAGGGGGATATTTTAGGCACATTTGGAGCATTACATGTCAGAACAGAAAATATTTAACCCGAATAATGCTGTTAAAATGGTCCAAAATAGATGTAAATCAGCCCAAACCAGTACTAAATATTGGTCTGTAACCATGAAACTTGGCCCAAAAATCACCTGCCACTCACTAAATCTGATTGCACAGGTTTCAGGATTACATCTGGTGTACCAGTGATGTCACATGTGTGAAATAGGGTCCAGGAAGCCGAAAATACAGCCTCAGCTGGCTGTCTCAGGATAGGCTGATATTTTCTCAGTTAAGGCAGGTTTAAGGCTGTAAACCATATTGTGCCCCACAGGAGTCGCCACTTGAATGAATTTTAGTAGTGTGTTCCTTCAGAAATGCATATCTGGTCCAAAGTACAGGTCCAGGGAGTGTAGGTGGCGAGGATGTCATAAAATGCCA
The DNA here is from genome assembly GCA_964017235.1 of Sabellastarte sp. h YS-2021. Classification (NCBI taxonomy): domain Eukaryota; kingdom Metazoa; phylum Annelida; class Polychaeta; order Sabellida; family Sabellidae; genus Sabellastarte; species Sabellastarte sp. h YS-2021. The sequence continues at coordinate 21,518 of CAXHLB010000427.1, forward strand.
GATCAGTCAAAACCACCTCTTAAAGTTGATCAATCTTGCTGAAATTTTCACAAAAAATTCAGTTTATATCAGAGAATGAACTTGTATTGGTCTGGTCTACTCGAGGGCCATATTAGGAATTTCCATTTTCGGGGTGTGGGGGGGCCCCTGGCCTCCCCTCATTTGGGGAATGTCAGATATATCACAATATTGCCAGTCTGAAGCCCCAATTTAATTTCATGCTTGTTTCAACAATAAAGGGGGATATTTTAGGCACATTTGGAGCATTACATGTCAGAACAGAAAATATTTAACCCGAATAATGCTGTTAAAATGGTCCAAAATAGATGTAAATCAGCCCAAACCAGTACTAAATATTGGTCTGTAACCATGAAACTTGGCCCAAAAATCACCTGCCACTCACTAAATCTGATTGCACAGGTTTCAGGATTACATCTGGTGTACCAGTGATGTCACATGTGTGAAATAGGGTCCAGGAAGCCGAAAATACAGCCTCAGCTGGCTGTCTCAGGATAGGCTGATATTTTCTCAGTTAAGGCAGGTTTAAGGCTGTAAACCATATTGTGCCCCACAGGAGTCGCCACTTGAATGAATTTTAGTAGTGTGTTCCTTCAGAAATGCATATCTGGTCCAAAGTACAGGTCCAGGGAGTGTAGGTGGCGAGGATGTCATAAAATGCCAGATCAGTCAAAACCACCTCTTAAAGTTGATCAATCTTGCTGAAATTTTCACAAAAAATTCAGTTTATATCAGAGAATGAACTTGTATTGGTCTGGTCTACTCGAGGGCCATATTAGGAATTTCCATTTTCGGGGTGTGGGGGGGCCCCTGGCCTCCCCTCATTTGGGGAATGTCAGATATATCACAATATTGCCAGTCTGAAGCCCCAATTTAATTTCATGCTTGTTTCAACAATAAAGGGGGATATTTTAGGCACATTTGGAGCATTACATGTCAGAACAGAAAATATTTAACCCGAATAATGCTGTTAAAATGGTCCAAAATAGATGTAAATCAGCCCAAACCAGTACTAAATATTGGTCTGTAACCATGAAACTTGGCCCAAAAATCACCTGCCACTCACTAAATCTGATTGCACAGGTTTCAGGATTACATCTGGTGTACCAGTGATGTCACATGTGTGAAATAGGGTCCAGGAAGCCGAAAATACAGCCTCAGCTGGCTGTCTCAGGATAGGCTGATATTTTCTCAGTTAAGGCAGGTTTAAGGCTGTAAACCATATTGTGCCCCACAGGAGTCGCCACTTGAATGAATTTTAGTAGTGTGTTCCTTCAGAAATGCATATCTGGTCCAAAGTACAGGTCCAGGGAGTGTAGGTGGCGAGGATGTCATAAAATGCCAGATCAGTCAAAACCACCTCTTAAAGTTGATCAATCTTGCTGAAATTTTCACAAAAAATTCAGTTTATATCAGAGAATGAACTTGTATTGGTCTGGTCTACTCGAGGGCCATATTAGGAATTTCCATTTTCGGGGTGTGGGGGGGCCCCTGGCCTCCCCTCATTTGGGGAATGTCAGATATATCACAATATTGCCAGTCTGAAGCCCCAATTTAATTTCATGCTTGTTTCAACAATAAAGGGGGATATTTTAGGCACATTTGGAGCATTACATGTCAGAACAGAAAATATTTAACCCGAATAATGCTGTTAAAATGGTCCAAAATAGATGTAAATCAGCCCAAACCAGTACTAAATATTGGTCTGTAACCATGAAACTTGGCCCAAAAATCACCTGCCACTCACTAAATCTGATTGCACAGGTTTCAGGATTACATCTGGTGTACCAGTGATGTCACATGTGTGAAATAGGGTCCAGGAAGCCGAAAATACAGCCTCAGCTGGCTGTCTCAGGATAGGCTGATATTTTCTCAGTTAAGGCAGGTTTAAGGCTGTAAACCATATTGTGCCCCACAGGAGTCGCCACTTGAATGAATTTTAGTAGTGTGTTCCTTCAGAAATGCATATCTGGTCCAAAGTACAGGTCCAGGGAGTGTAGGTGGCGAGGATGTCATAAAATGCCAGATCAGTCAAAACCACCTCTTAAAGTTGATCAATCTTGCTGAAATTTTCACAAAAAATTCAGTTTATATCAGAGAATGAACTTGTATTGGTCTGGTCTACTCGAGGGCCATATTAGGAATTTCCATTTTCGGGGTGTGGGGGGGCCCCTGGCCTCCCCTCATTTGGGGAATGTCAGATATATCACAATATTGCCAGTCTGAAGCCCCAATTTAATTTCATGCTTGTTTCAACAATAAAGGGGGATATTTTAGGCACATTTGGAGCATTACATGTCAGAACAGAAAATATTTAACCCGAATAATGCTGTTAAAATGGTCCAAAATAGATGTAAATCAGCCCAAACCAGTACTAAATATTGGTCTGTAACCATGAAACTTGGCCCAAAAATCACCTGCCACTCACTAAATCTGATTGCACAGGTTTCAGGATTACATCTGGTGTACCAGTGATGTCACATGTGTGAAATAGGGTCCAGGAAGCCGAAAATACAGCCTCAGCTGGCTGTCTCAGGATAGGCTGATATTTTCTCAGTTAAGGCAGGTTTAAGGCTGTAAACCATATTGTGCCCCACAGGAGTCGCCACTTGAATGAATTTTAGTAGTGTGTTCCTTCAGAAATGCATATCTGGTCCAAAGTACAGGTCCAGGGAGTGTAGGTGGCGAGGATGTCATAAAATGCCAGATCAGTCAAAACCACCTCTTAAAGTTGATCAATCTTGCTGAAATTTTCACAAAAAATTCAGTTTATATCAGAGAATGAACTTGTATTGGTCTGGTCTACTCGAGGGCCATATTAGGAATTTCCATTTTCGGGGTGTGGGGGGGCCCCTGGCCTCCCCTCATTTGGGGAATGTCAGATATATCACAATATTGCCAGTCTGAAGCCCCAATTTAATTTCATGCTTGTTTCAACAATAAAGGGGGATATTTTAGGCACATTTGGAGCATTACATGTCAGAACAGAAAATATTTAACCCGAATAATGCTGTTAAAATGGTCCAAAATAGATGTAAATCAGCCCAAACCAGTACTAAATATTGGTCTGTAACCATGAAACTTGGCCCAAAAATCACCTGCCACTCACTAAATCTGATTGCACAGGTTTCAGGATTACATCTGGTGTACCAGTGATGTCACATGTGTGAAATAGGGTCCAGGAAGCCGAAAATACAGCCTCAGCTGGCTGTCTCAGGATAGGCTGATATTTTCTCAGTTAAGGCAGGTTTAAGGCTGTAAACCATATTGTGCCCCACAGGAGTCGCCACTTGAATGAATTTTAGTAGTGTGTTCCTTCAGAAATGCATATCTGGTCCAAAGTACAGGTCCAGGGAGTGTAGGTGGCGAGGATGTCATAAAATGCCAGATCAGTCAAAACCACCTCTTAAAGTTGATCAATCTTGCTGAAATTTTCACAAAAAATTCAGTTTATATCAGAGAATGAACTTGTATTGGTCTGGTCTACTCGAGGGCCATATTAGGAATTTCCATTTTCGGGGTGTGGGGGGGCCCCTGGCCTCCCCTCATTTGGGGAATGTCAGATATATCACAATATTGCCAGTCTGAAGCCCCAATTTAATTTCATGCTTGTTTCAACAATAAAGGGGGATATTTTAGGCACATTTGGAGCATTACATGTCAGAACAGAAAATATTTAACCCGAATAATGCTGTTAAAATGGTCCAAAATAGATGTAAATCAGCCCAAACCAGTACTAAATATTGGTCTGTAACCATGAAACTTGGCCCAAAAATCACCTGCCACTCACTAAATCTGATTGCACAGGTTTCAGGATTACATCTGGTGTACCAGTGATGTCACATGTGTGAAATAGGGTCCAGGAAGCCGAAAATACAGCCTCAGCTGGCTGTCTCAGGATAGGCTGATATTTTCTCAGTTAAGGCAGGTTTAAGGCTGTAAACCATATTGTGCCCCACAGGAGTCGCCACTTGAATGAATTTTAGTAGTGTGTTCCTTCAGAAATGCATATCTGGTCCAAAGTACAGGTCCAGGGAGTGTAGGTGGCGAGGATGTCATAAAATGCCAGATCAGTCAAAACCACCTCTTAAAGTTGATCAATCTTGCTGAAATTTTCACAAAAAATTCAGTTTATATCAGAGAATGAACTTGTATTGGTCTGGTCTACTCGAGGGCCATATTAGGAATTTCCATTTTCGGGGTGTGGGGGGGCCCCTGGCCTCCCCTCATTTGGGGAATGTCAGATATATCACAATATTGCCAGTCTGAAGCCCCAATTTAATTTCATGCTTGTTTCAACAATAAAGGGGGATATTTTAGGCACATTTGGAGCATTACATGTCAGAACAGAAAATATTTAACCCGAATAATGCTGTTAAAATGGTCCAAAATAGATGTAAATCAGCCCAAACCAGTACTAAATATTGGTCTGTAACCATGAAACTTGGCCCAAAAATCACCTGCCACTCACTAAATCTGATTGCACAGGTTTCAGGATTACATCTGGTGTACCAGTGATGTCACATGTGTGAAATAGGGTCCAGGAAGCCGAAAATACAGCCTCAGCTGGCTGTCTCAGGATAGGCTGATATTTTCTCAGTTAAGGCAGGTTTAAGGCTGTAAACCATATTGTGCCCCACAGGAGTCGCCACTTGAATGAATTTTAGTAGTGTGTTCCTTCAGAAATGCATATCTGGTCCAAAGTACAGGTCCAGGGAGTGTAGGTGGCGAGGATGTCATAAAATGCCAGATCAGTCAAAACCACCTCTTAAAGTTGATCAATCTTGCTGAAATTTTCACAAAAAATTCAGTTTATATCAGAGAATGAACTTGTATTGGTCTGGTCTACTCGAGGGCCATATTAGGAATTTCCATTTTCGGGGTGTGGGGGGGCCCCTGGCCTCCCCTCATTTGGGGAATGTCAGATATATCACAATATTGCCAGTCTGAAGCCCCAATTTAATTTCATGCTTGTTTCAACAATAAAGGGGATATTTTAGGCACATTTGGAGCATTACATGTCAGAACAGAAAATATTTAACCCGAATAATGCTGTTAAAATGGTCCAAAATAGATGTAAATCAGCCCAAACCAGTACTAAATATTGGTCTGTAACCATGAAACTTGGCCCAAAAATCACCTGCCACTCACTAAATCTGATTGCACAGGTTTCAGGATTACATCTGGTGTACCAGTGATGTCACATGTGTGAAATAGGGTCCAGGAAGCCGAAAATACAGCCTCAGCTGGCTGTCTCAGGATAGGCTGATATTTTCTCAGTTAAGGCAGGTTTAAGGCTGTAAACCATATTGTGCCCCACAGGAGTCGCCACTTGAATGAATTTTAGTAGTGTGTTCCTTCAGAAATGCATATCTGGTCCAAAGTACAGGTCCAGGGAGTGTAGGTGGCGAGGATGTCATAAAATGCCAGATCAGTCAAAACCACCTCTTAAAGTTGATCAATCTTGCTGAAATTTTCACAAAAAATTCAGTTTATATCAGAGAATGAACTTGTATTGGTCTGGTCTACTCGAGGGCCATATTAGGAATTTCCATTTTCGGGGTGTGGGGGGGCCCCTGGCCTCCCCTCATTTGGGGAATGTCAGATATATCACAATATTGCCAGTCTGAAGCCCCAATTTAATTTCATGCTTGTTTCAACAATAAAGGGGGATATTTTAGGCACATTTGGAGCATTACATGTCAGAACAGAAAATATTTAACCCGAATAATGCTGTTAAAATGGTCCAAAATAGATGTAAATCAGCCCAAACCAGTACTAAATATTGGTCTGTAACCATGAAACTTGGCCCAAAAATCACCTGCCACTCACTAAATCTGATTGCACAGGTTTCAGGATTACATCTGGTGTACCAGTGATGTCACATGTGTGAAATAGGGTCCAGGAAGCCGAAAATACAGCCTCAGCTGGCTGTCTCAGGATAGGCTGATATTTTCTCAGTTAAGGCAGGTTTAAGGCTGTAAACCATATTGTGCCCCACAGGAGTCGCCACTTGAATGAATTTTAGTAGTGTGTTCCTTCAGAAATGCATATCTGGTCCAAAGTACAGGTCCAGGGAGTGTAGGTGGCGAGGATGTCATAAAATGCCAGATCAGTCAAAACCACCTCTTAAAGTTGATCAATCTTGCTGAAATTTTCACAAAAAATTCAGTTTATATCAGAGAATGAACTTGTATTGGTCTGGTCTACTCGAGGGCCATATTAGGAATTTCCATTTTCGGGGTGTGGGGGGGCCCCTGGCCTCCCCTCATTTGGGGAATGTCAGATATATCACAATATTGCCAGTCTGAAGCCCCAATTTAATTTCATGCTTGTTTCAACAATAAAGGGGGATATTTTAGGCACATTTGGAGCATTACATGTCAGAACAGAAAATATTTAACCCGAATAATGCTGTTAAAATGGTCCAAAATAGATGTAAATCAGCCCAAACCAGTACTAAATATTGGTCTGTAACCATGAAACTTGGCCCAAAAATCACCTGCCACTCACTAAATCTGATTGCACAGGTTTCAGGATTACATCTGGTGTACCAGTGATGTCACATGTGTGAAATAGGGTCCAGGAAGCCGAAAATACAGCCTCAGCTGGCTGTCTCAGGATAGGCTGATATTTTCTCAGTTAAGGCAGGTTTAAGGCTGTAAACCATATTGTGCCCCACAGGAGTCGCCACTTGAATGAATTTTAGTAGTGTGTTCCTTCAGAAATGCATATCTGGTCCAAAGTACAGGTCCAGGGAGTGTAGGTGGCGAGGATGTCATAAAATGCCAGATCAGTCAAAACCACCTCTTAAAGTTGATCAATCTTGCTGAAATTTTCACAAAAAATTCAGTTTATATCAGAGAATGAACTTGTATTGGTCTGGTCTACTCGAGGGCCATATTAGGAATTTCCATTTTCGGGGTGTGGGGGGCCCCTGGCCTCCCCTCATTTGGGGAATGTCAGATATATCACAATATTGCCAGTCTGAAGCCCCAATTTAATTTCATGCTTGTTTCAACAATAAAGGGGGATATTTTTAGGCACATTTGGAGCATTACATGTCAGAACAGAAAATATTTAACCCGAATAATGCTGTTAAAATGGTCCAAAATAGATGTAAATCAGCCCAAACCAGTACTAAATATTGGTCTGTAACCATGAAACTTGGCCCAAAAATCACCTGCCACTCACTAAATCTGATTGCACAGGTTTCAGGATTACATCTGGTGTACCAGTGATGTCACATGTGTGAAATAGGGTCCAGGAAGCCGAAAATACAGCCTCAGCTGGCTGTCTCAGGATAGGCTGATATTTTCTCAGTTAAGGCAGGTTTAAGGCTGTAAACCATATTGTGCCCCACAGGAGTCGCCACTTGAATGAATTTTAGTAGTGTGTTCCTTCAGAAATGCATATCTGGTCCAAAGTACAGGTCCAGGGAGTGTAGGTGGCGAGGATGTCATAAAATGCCAGATCAGTCAAAACCACCTCTTAAAGTTGATCAATCTTGCTGAAATTTTCACAAAAAATTCAGTTTATATCAGAGAATGAACTTGTATTGGTCTGGTCTACTCGAGGGCCATATTAGGAATTTCCATTTTCGGGGTGTGGGGGGCCCCTGGCCTCCCCTCATTTGGGGAATGTCAGATATATCACAATATTGCCAGTCTGAAGCCCCAATTTAATTTCATGCTTGTTTCAACAATAAAGGGGGATATTTTAGGCACATTTGGAGCATTACATGTCAGAACAGAAAATATTTAACCCGAATAATGCTGTTAAAATGGTCCAAAATAGATGTAAATCAGCCCAAACCAGTACTAAATATTGGTCTGTAACCATGAAACTTGGCCCAAAAATCACCTGCCACTCACTAAATCTGATTGCACAGGTTTCAGGATTACATCTGGTGTACCAGTGATGTCACATGTGTGAAATAGGGTCCAGGAAGCCGAAAATACAGCCTCAGCTGGCTGTCTCAGGATAGGCTGATATTTTCTCAGTTAAGGCAGGTTTAAGGCTGTAAACCATATTGTGCCCCACAGGAGTCGCCACTTGAATGAATTTTAGTAGTGTGTTCCTTCAGAAATGCATATCTGGTCCAAAGTACAGGTCCAGGGAGTGTAGGTGGCGAGGATGTCATAAAATGCCAGATCAGTCAAAACCACCTCTTAAAGTTGATCAATCTTGCTGAAATTTTCACAAAAAATTCAGTTTATATCAGAGAATGAACTTGTATTGGTCTGGTCTACTCGAGGGCCATATTAGGAATTTCCATTTTCGGGGTGTGGGGGGGCCCCTGGCCTCCCCTCATTTGGGGAATGTCAGATATATCACAATATTGCCAGTCTGAAGCCCCAATTTAATTTCATGCTTGTTTCAACAATAAAGGGGGATATTTTAGGCACATTTGGAGCATTACATGTCAGAACAGAAAATATTTAACCCGAATAATGCTGTTAAAATGGTCCAAAATAGATGTAAATCAGCCCAAACCAGTACTAAATATTGGTCTGTAACCATGAAACTTGGCCCAAAAATCACCTGCCACTCACTAAATCTGATTGCACAGGTTTCAGGATTACATCTGGTGTACCAGTGATGTCACATGTGTGAAATAGGGTCCAGGAAGCCGAAAATACAGCCTCAGCTGGCTGTCTCAGGATAGGCTGATATTTTCTCAGTTAAGGCAGGTTTAAGGCTGTAAACCATATTGTGCCCCACAGGAGTCGCCACTTGAATGAATTTTAGTAGTGTGTTCCTTCAGAAATGCATATCTGGTCCAAAGTACAGGTCCAGGGAGTGTAGGTGGCGAGGATGTCATAAAATGCCAGATCAGTCAAAACCACCTCTTAAAGTTGATCAATCTTGCTGAAATTTTCACAAAAAATTCAGTTTATATCAGAGAATGAACTTGTATTGGTCTGGTCTACTCGAGGGCCATATTAGGAATTTCCATTTTCGGGGTGTGGGGGGCCCTGGCCTCCCCTCATTTGGGGAATGTCAGATATATCACAATATTGCCAGTCTGAAGCCCCAATTTAATTTCATGCTTGTTTCAACAATAAAGGGGGATATTTTAGGCACATTTGGAGCATTACATGTCAGAACAGAAAATATTTAACCCGAATAATGCTGTTAAAATGGTCCAAAATAGATGTAAATCAGCCCAAACCAGTACTAAATATTGGTCTGTAACCATGAAACTTGGCCCAAAAATCACCTGCCACTCACTAAATCTGATTGCACAGGTTTCAGGATTACATCTGGTGTACCAGTGATGTCACATGTGTGAAATAGGGTCCAGGAAGCCGAAAATACAGCCTCAGCTGGCTGTCTCAGGATAGGCTGATATTTTCTCAGTTAAGGCAGGTTTAAGGCTGTAAACCATATTGTGCCCCACAGGAGTCGCCACTTGAATGAATTTTAGTAGTGTGTTCCTTCAGAAATGCATATCTGGTCCAAAGTACAGGTCCAGGGAGTGTAGGTGGCGAGGATGTCATAAAATGCCAGATCAGTCAAAACCACCTCTTAAAGTTGATCAATCTTGCTGAAATTTTCACAAAAAATTCAGTTTATATCAGAGAATGAACTTGTATTGGTCTGGTCTACTCGAGGGCCATATTAGGAATTTCCATTTTCGGGGTGTGGGGGGGCCCCTGGCCTCCCCTCATTTGGGGAATGTCAGATATATCACAATATTGCCAGTCTGAAGCCCCAATTTAATTTCATGCTTGTTTCAACAATAAAGGGGGATATTTTAGGCACATTTGGAGCATTACATGTCAGAACAGAAAATATTTAACCCGAATAATGCTGTTAAAATGGTCCAAAATAGATGTAAATCAGCCCAAACCAGTACTAAATATTGGTCTGTAACCATGAAACTTGGCCCAAAAATCACCTGCCACTCACTAAATCTGATTGCACAGGTTTCAGGATTACATCTGGTGTACCAGTGATGTCACATGTGTGAAATAGGGTCCAGGAAGCCGAAAATACAGCCTCAGCTGGCTGTCTCAGGATAGGCTGATATTTTCTCAGTTAAGGCAGGTTTAAGGCTGTAAACCATATTGTGCCCCACAGGAGTCGCCACTTGAATGAATTTTAGTAGTGTGTTCCTTCAGAAATGCATATCTGGTCCAAAGTACAGGTCCAGGGAGTGTAGGTGGCGAGGATGTCATAAAATGCCAGATCAGTCAAAACCACCTCTTAAAGTTGATCAATCTTGCTGAAATTTTCACAAAAAATTCAGTTTATATCAGAGAATGAACTTGTATTGGTCTGGTCTACTCGAGGGCCATATTAGGAATTTCCATTTTCGGGGTGTGGGGGGGCCCCTGGCCTCCCCTCATTTGGGGAATGTCAGATATATCACAATATTGCCAGTCTGAAGCCCCAATTTAATTTCATGCTTGTTTCAACAATAAAGGGGGATATTTTAGGCACATTTGGAGCATTACATGTCAGAACAGAAAATATTTAACCCGAATAATGCTGTTAAAATGGTCCAAAATAGATGTAAATCAGCCCAAACCAGTACTAAATATTGGTCTGTAACCATGAAACTTGGCCCAAAAATCACCTGCCACTCACTAAATCTGATTGCACAGGTTTCAGGATTACATCTGGTGTACCAGTGATGTCACATGTGTGAAATAGGGTCCAGGAAGCCGAAAATACAGCCTCAGCTGGCTGTCTCAGGATAGGCTGATATTTTCTCAGTTAAGGCAGGTTTAAGGCTGTAAACCATATTGTGCCCCACAGGAGTCGCCACTTGAATGAATTTTAGTAGTGTGTTCCTTCAGAAATGCATATCTGGTCCAAAGTACAGGTCCAGGGAGTGTAGGTGGCGAGGATGTCATAAAATGCCAGATCAGTCAAAACCACCTCTTAAAGTTGATCAATCTTGCTGAAATTTTCACAAAAAATTCAGTTTATATCAGAGAATGAACTTGTATTGGTCTGGTCTACTCGAGGGCCATATTAGGAATTTCCATTTTCGGGGTGTGGGGGGCCCCTGGCCTCCCCTCATTTGGGGAATGTCAGATATATCACAATATTGCCAGTCTGAAGCCCCAATTTAATTTCATGCTTGTTTCAACAATAAAGGGGGATATTTTAGGCACATTTGGAGCATTACATGTCAGAACAGAAAATATTTAACCCGAATAATGCTGTTAAAATGGTCCAAAATAGATGTAAATCAGCCCAAACCAGTACTAAATATTGGTCTGTAACCATGAAACTTGGCCCAAAAATCACCTGCCACTCACTAAATCTGATTGCACAGGTTTCAGGATTACATCTGGTGTACCAGTGATGTCACATGTGTGAAATAGGGTCCAGGAAGCCGAAAATACAGCCTCAGCTGGCTGTCTCAGGATAGGCTGATATTTTCTCAGTTAAGGCAGGTTTAAGGCTGTAAACCATATTGTGCCCCACAGGAGTCGCCACTTGAATGAATTTTAGTAGTGTGTTCCTTCAGAAATGCATATCTGGTCCAAAGTACAGGTCCAGGGAGTGTAGGTGGCGAGGATGTCATAAAATGCCAGATCAGTCAAAACCACCTCTTAAAGTTGATCAATCTTGCTGAAATTTTCACAAAAAATTCAGTTTATATCAGAGAATGAACTTGTATTGGTCTGGTCTACTCGAGGGCCATATTAGGAATTTCCATTTTCGGGGTGTGGGGGGGCCCCTGGCCTCCCCTCATTTGGGGAATGTCAGATATATCACAATATTGCCAGTCTGAAGCCCCAATTTAATTTCATGCTTGTTTCAACAATAAAGGGGGATATTTTAGGCACATTTGGAGCATTACATGTCAGAACAGAAAATATTTAACCCGAATAATGCTGTTAAAATGGTCCAAAATAGATGTAAATCAGCCCAAACCAGTACTAAATATTGGTCTGTAACCATGAAACTTGGCCCAAAAATCACCTGCCACTCACTAAATCTGATTGCACAGGTTTCAGGATTACATCTGGTGTACCAGTGATGTCACATGTGTGAAATAGGGTCCAGGAAGCCGAAAATACAGCCTCAGCTGGCTGTCTCAGGATAGGCTGATATTTTCTCAGTTAAGGCAGGTTTAAGGCTGTAAACCATATTGTGCCCCACAGGAGTCGCCACTTGAATGAATTTTAGTAGTGTGTTCCTTCAGAAATGCATATCTGGTCCAAAGTACAGGTCCAGGGAGTGTAGGTGGCGAGGATGTCATAAAATGCCAGATCAGTCAAAACCACCTCTTAAAGTTGATCAATCTTGCTGAAATTTTCACAAAAAATTCAGTTTATATCAGAGAATGAACTTGTATTGGTCTGGTCTACTCGAGGGCCATATTAGGAATTTCCATTTTCGGGGTGTGGGGGGGCCCCTGGCCTCCCCTCATTTGGGGAATGTCAGATATATCACAATATTGCCAGTCTGAAGCCCCAATTTAATTTCATGCTTGTTTCAACAATAAAGGGGGATATTTTAGGCACATTTGGAGCATTACATGTCAGAACAGAAAATATTTAACCCGAATAATGCTGTTAAAATGGTCCAAAATAGATGTAAATCAGCCCAAACCAGTACTAAATATTGGTCTGTAACCATGAAACTTGGCCCAAAAATCACCTGCCACTCACTAAATCTGATTGCACAGGTTTCAGGATTACATCTGGTGTACCAGTGATGTCACATGTGTGAAATAGGGTCCAGGAAGCCGAAAATACAGCCTCAGCTGGCTGTCTCAGGATAGGCTGATATTTTCTCAGTTAAGGCAGGTTTAAGGCTGTAAACCATATTGTGCCCCACAGGAGTCGCCACTTGAATGAATTTTAGTAGTGTGTTCCTTCAGAAATGCATATCTGGTCCAAAGTACAGGTCCAGGGAGTGTAGGTGGCGAGGATGTCATAAAATGCCAGATCAGTCAAAACCACCTCTTAAAGTTGATCAATCTTGCTGAAATTTTCACAAAAAATTCAGTTTATATCAGAGAATGAACTTGTATTGGTCTGGTCTACTCGAGGGCCATATTAGGAATTTCCATTTTCGGGGTGTGGGGGGGCCCCTGGCCTCCCCTCATTTGGGGAATGTCAGATATATCACAATATTGCCAGTCTGAAGCCCCAATTTAATTTCATGCTTGTTTCAACAATAAAGGGGGATATTTTAGGCACATTTGGAGCATTACATGTCAGAACAGAAAATATTTAACCCGAATAATGCTGTTAAAATGGTCCAAAATAGATGTAAATCAGCCCAAACCAGTACTAAATATTGGTCTGTAACCATGAAACTTGGCCCAAAAATCACCTGCCACTCACTAAATCTGATTGCACAGGTTTCAGGATTACATCTGGTGTACCAGTGATGTCACATGTGTGAAATAGGGTCCAGGAAGCCGAAAATACAGCCTCAGCTGGCTGTCTCAGGATAGGCTGATATTTTCTCAGTTAAGGCAGGTTTAAGGCTGTAAACCATATTGTGCCCCACAGGAGTCGCCACTTGAATGAATTTTAGTAGTGTGTTCCTTCAGAAATGCATATCTGGTCCAAAGTACAGGTCCAGGGAGTGTAGGTGGCGAGGATGTCATAAAATGCCAGATCAGTCAAAACCACCTCTTAAAGTTGATCAATCTTGCTGAAATTTTCACAAAAAATTCAGTTTATATCAGAGAATGAACTTGTATTGGTCTGGTCTACTCGAGGGCCATATTAGGAATTTCCATTTTCGGGGTGTGGGGGGGCCCCTGGCCTCCCCTCATTTGGGGAATGTCAGATATATCACAATATTGCCAGTCTGAAGCCCCAATTTAATTTCATGCTTGTTTCAACAATAAAGGGGGATATTTTAGGCACATTTGGAGCATTACATGTCAGAACAGAAAATATTTAACCCGAATAATGCTGTTAAAATGGTCCAAAATAGATGTAAATCAGCCCAAACCAGTACTAAATATTGGTCTGTAACCATGAAACTTGGCCCAAAAATCACCTGCCACTCACTAAATCTGATTGCACAGGTTTCAGGATTACATCTGGTGTACCAGTGATGTCACATGTGTGAAATAGGGTCCAGGAAGCCGAAAATACAGCCTCAGCTGGCTGTCTCAGGATAGGCTGATATTTTCTCAGTTAAGGCAGGTTTAAGGCTGTAAACCATATTGTGCCCCACAGGAGTCGCCACTTGAATGAATTTTAGTAGTGTGTTCCTTCAGAAATGCATATCTGGTCCAAAGTACAGGTCCAGGGAGTGTAGGTGGCGAGGATGTCATAAAATGCCAGATCAGTCAAAACCACCTCTTAAAGTTGATCAATCTTGCTGAAATTTTCACAAAAAATTCAGTTTATATCAGAGAATGAACTTGTATTGGTCTGGTCTACTCGAGGGCCATATTAGGAATTTCCATTTTCGGGGTGTGGGGGGGCCCCTGGCCTCCCCTCATTTGGGGAATGTCAGATATATCACAATATTGCCAGTCTGAAGCCCCAATTTAATTTCATGCTTGTTTCAACAATAAAGGGGGATATTTTAGGCACATTTGGAGCATTACATGTCAGAACAGAAAATATTTAACCCGAATAATGCTGTTAAAATGGTCCAAAATAGATGTAAATCAGCCCAAACCAGTACTAAATATTGGTCTGTAACCATGAAACTTGGCCCAAAAATCACCTGCCACTCACTAAATCTGATTGCACAGGTTTCAGGATTACATCTGGTGTACCAGTGATGTCACATGTGTGAAATAGGGTCCAGGAAGCCGAAAATACAGCCTCAGCTGGCTGTCTCAGGATAGGCTGATATTTTCTCAGTTAAGGCAGGTTTAAGGCTGTAAACCATATTGTGCCCCACAGGAGTCGCCACTTGAATGAATTTTAGTAGTGTGTTCCTTCAGAAATGCATATCTGGTCCAAAGTACAGGTCCAGGGAGTGTAGGTGGCGAGGATGTCATAAAATGCCAGATCAGTCAAAACCACCTCTTAAAGTTGATCAATCTTGCTGAAATTTTCACAAAAAATTCAGTTTATATCAGAGAATGAACTTGTATTGGTCTGGTCTACTCGAGGGCCATATTAGGAATTTCCATTTTCGGGGTGTGGGGGGGCCCCTGGCCTCCCCTCATTTGGGGAATGTCAGATATATCACAATATTGCCAGTCTGAAGCCCCAATTTAATTTCATGCTTGTTTCAACAATAAAGGGGGATATTTTAGGCACATTTGGAGCATTACATGTCAGAACAGAAAATATTTAACCCGAATAATGCTGTTAAAATGGTCCAAAATAGATGTAAATCAGCCCAAACCAGTACTAAATATTGGTCTGTAACCATGAAACTTGGCCCAAAAATCACCTGCCACTCACTAAATCTGATTGCACAGGTTTCAGGATTACATCTGGTGTACCAGTGATGTCACATGTGTGAAATAGGGTCCAGGAAGCCGAAAATACAGCCTCAGCTGGCTGTCTCAGGATAGGCTGATATTTTCTCAGTTAAGGCAGGTTTAAGGCTGTAAACCATATTGTGCCCCACAGGAGTCGCCACTTGAATGAATTTTAGTAGTGTGTTCCTTCAGAAATGCATATCTGGTCCAAAGTACAGGTCCAGGGAGTGTAGGTGGCGAGGATGTCATAAAATGCCAGATCAGTCAAAACCACCTCTTAAAGTTGATCAATCTTGCTGAAATTTTCACAAAAAATTCAGTTTATATCAGAGAATGAACTTGTATTGGTCTGGTCTACTCGAGGGCCATATTAGGAATTTCCATTTTCGGGGTGTGGGGGGCCCCTGGCCTCCCCTCATTTGGGGAATGTCAGATATATCACAATATTGCCAGTCTGAAGCCCCAATTTAATTTCATGCTTGTTTCAACAATAAAGGGGGATATTTTAGGCACATTTGGAGCATTACATGTCAGAACAGAAAATATTTAACCCGAATAATGCTGTTAAAATGGTCCAAAATAGATGTAAATCAGCCCAAACCAGTACTAAATATTGGTCTGTAACCATGAAACTTGGCCCAAAAATCACCTGCCACTCACTAAATCTGATTGCACAGGTTTCAGGATTACATCTGGTGTACCAGTGATGTCACATGTGTGAAATAGGGTCCAGGAAGCCGAAAATACAGCCTCAGCTGGCTGTCTCAGGATAGGCTGATATTTTCTCAGTTAAGGCAGGTTTAAGGCTGTAAACCATATTGTGCCCCACAGGAGTCGCCACTTGAATGAATTTTAGTAGTGTGTTCCTTCAGAAATGCATATCTGGTCCAAAGTACAGGTCCAGGGAGTGTAGGTGGCGAGGATGTCATAAAATGCCAGATCAGTCAAAACCACCTCTTAAAGTTGATCAATCTTGCTGAAATTTTCACAAAAAATTCAGTTTATATCAGAGAATGAACTTGTATTGGTCTGGTCTACTCGAGGGCCATATTAGGAATTTCCATTTTCGGGGTGTGGGGGGGCCCCTGGCCTCCCCTCATTTGGGGAATGTCAGATATATCACAATATTGCCAGTCTGAAGCCCCAATTTAATTTCATGCTTGTTTCAACAATAAAGGGGGATATTTTAGGCACATTTGGAGCATTACATGTCAGAACAGAAAATATTTAACCCGAATAATGCTGTTAAAATGGTCCAAAATAGATGTAAATCAGCCCAAACCAGTACTAAATATTGGTCTGTAACCATGAAACTTGGCCCAAAAATCACCTGCCACTCACTAAATCTGATTGCACAGGTTTCAGGATTACATCTGGTGTACCAGTGATGTCACATGTGTGAAATAGGGTCCAGGAAGCCGAAAATACAGCCTCAGCTGGCTGTCTCAGGATAGGCTGATATTTTCTCAGTTAAGGCAGGTTTAAGGCTGTAAACCATATTGTGCCCCACAGGAGTCGCCACTTGAATGAATTTTAGTAGTGTGTTCCTTCAGAAATGCATATCTGGTCCAAAGTACAGGTCCAGGGAGTGTAGGTGGCGAGGATGTCATAAAATGCCAGATCAGTCAAAACCACCTCTTAAAGTTGATCAATCTTGCTGAAATTTTCACAAAAAATTCAGTTTATATCAGAGAATGAACTTGTATTGGTCTGGTCTACTCGAGGGCCATATTAGGAATTTCCATTTTCGGGGTGTGGGGGGGCCCCTGGCCTCCCCTCATTTGGGGAATGTCAGATATATCACAATATTGCCAGTCTGAAGCCCCAATTTAATTTCATGCTTGTTTCAACAATAAAGGGGGATATTTTAGGCACATTTGGAGCATTACATGTCAGAACAGAAAATATTTAACCCGAATAATGCTGTTAAAATGGTCCAAAATAGATGTAAATCAGCCCAAACCAGTACTAAATATTGGTCTGTAACCATGAAACTTGGCCCAAAAATCACCTGCCACTCACTAAATCTGATTGCACAGGTTTCAGGATTACATCTGGTGTACCAGTGATGTCACATGTGTGAAATAGGGTCCAGGAAGCCGAAAATACAGCCTCAGCTGGCTGTCTCAGGATAGGCTGATATTTTCTCAGTTAAGGCAGGTTTAAGGCTGTAAACCATATTGTGCCCCACAGGAGTCGCCACTTGAATGAATTTTAGTAGTGTGTTCCTTCAGAAATGCATATCTGGTCCAAAGTACAGGTCCAGGGAGTGTAGGTGGCGAGGATGTCATAAAATGCCAGATCAGTCAAAACCACCTCTTAAAGTTGATCAATCTTGCTGAAATTTTCACAAAAAATTCAGTTTATATCAGAGAATGAACTTGTATTGGTCTGGTCTACTCGAGGGCCATATTAGGAATTTCCATTTTCGGGGTGTGGGGGGGCCCCTGGCCTCCCCTCATTTGGGGAATGTCAGATATATCACAATATTGCCAGTCTGAAGCCCCAATTTAATTTCATGCTTGTTTCAACAATAAAGGGGGATATTTTAGGCACATTTGGAGCATTACATGTCAGAACAGAAAATATTTAACCCGAATAATGCTGTTAAAATGGTCCAAAATAGATGTAAATCAGCCCAAACCAGTACTAAATATTGGTCTGTAACCATGAAACTTGGCCCAAAAATCACCTGCCACTCACTAAATCTGATTGCACAGGTTTCAGGATTACATCTGGTGTACCAGTGATGTCACATGTGTGAAATAGGGTCCAGGAAGCCGAAAATACAGCCTCAGCTGGCTGTCTCAGGATAGGCTGATATTTTCTCAGTTAAGGCAGGTTTAAGGCTGTAAACCATATTGTGCCCCACAGGAGTCGCCACTTGAATGAATTTTAGTAGTGTGTTCCTTCAGAAATGCATATCTGGTCCAAAGTACAGGTCCAGGGAGTGTAGGTGGCGAGGATGTCATAAAATGCCAGATCAGTCAAAACCACCTCTTAAAGTTGATCAATCTTGCTGAAATTTTCACAAAAAATTCAGTTTATATCAGAGAATGAACTTGTATTGGTCTGGTCTACTCGAGGGCCATATTAGGAATTTCCATTTTCGGGGTGTGGGGGGGCCCCTGGCCTCCCCTCATTTGGGGAATGTCAGATATATCACAATATTGCCAGTCTGAAGCCCCAATTTAATTTCATGCTTGTTTCAACAATAAAGGGGGATATTTTAGGCACATTTGGAGCATTACATGTCAGAACAGAAAATATTTAACCCGAATAATGCTGTTAAAATGGTCCAAAATAGATGTAAATCAGCCCAAACCAGTACTAAATATTGGTCTGTAACCATGAAACTTGGCCCAAAAATCACCTGCCACTCACTAAATCTGATTGCACAGGTTTCAGGATTACATCTGGTGTACCAGTGATGTCACATGTGTGAAATAGGGTCCAGGAAGCCGAAAATACAGCCTCAGCTGGCTGTCTCAGGATAGGCTGATATTTTCTCAGTTAAGGCAGGTTTAAGGCTGTAAACCATATTGTGCCCCACAGGAGTCGCCACTTGAATGAATTTTAGTAGTGTGTTCCTTCAGAAATGCATATCTGGTCCAAAGTACAGGTCCAGGGAGTGTAGGTGGCGAGGATGTCATAAAATGCCAGATCAGTCAAAACCACCTCTTAAAGTTGATCAATCTTGCTGAAATTTTCACAAAAAATTCAGTTTATATCAGAGAATGAACTTGTATTGGTCTGGTCTACTCGAGGGCCATATTAGGAATTTCCATTTTCGGGGTGTGGGGGGGCCCTGGCCTCCCCTCATTTGGGGAATGTCAGATATATCACAATATTGCCAGTCTGAAGCCCCAATTTAATTTCATGCTTGTTTCAACAATAAAGG
>CAXHLB010000428.1:0-105000 GCA_964017235.1 Sabellastarte sp. h YS-2021
AAGTCATGTATTTTGAGCTTGGTGTGTATTTCTTAAGGAATACACTACTTAATTTTCTCTTAGTGGCTGCCACTCTCGCAAAAAATATGGTTTTATAGCCTTACATCTGCCTTTTTGGGCAAAATATGAGTATATCTTAATGCACCCCCCAGCAGGCCTGTCATACGCCTGCTGGAGTCCAAATACCACACCAGTAATCACTGCTATACCAGATGTAATTCTAAAACCTGTGCAGTCAGATTTAGCAAGTTACAGAGTATTTTCTGGCCAAATTTCAGGATTATAGACCAACATTTGGTACTCATTTGGGCTGATTTACATCTTTTTCGACCACTTTAACAGCTCTATTTGGGTTAAATAATTTCTGTTCAGAGGTGTAATGCCCCAAATGCGCCCAAAATGTCCTCTTTCATTGTCAAAACATGAATAAAATTAATTTTGGGCTTCAGAATTGATACATTATGATATACTTGACATAACCACCCATGGGGGGGTTGTCAGACCAGCCCCACACCCCGGAACTGAAATTCCTAATATGGCTCTTGAGTGGTTCAGACCAATGCAATTTCATTCTCTGATATAAACTGAGTTTTCTGTGAAAATTTGAGCCAGATACAACTACTTTAAGGGGTGTTTTGATCTGATTTGCCATTTAGTGGTACCCTCGCTACATGCACTCCCAAGTCATGTATTTTGAGCTTGGTGTGTATTTCTTAAGGAATACACTACTTAATTTTCTCTTAGTGGCTGCCACTCTCGCAAAAAATATGGTTTATAGCCTTACATCTGCCTTTTTGGGCAAAATATGAGTATATCTTAATGCACCCCCCAGCAGGCCTGTCATACGCCTGCTGGAGTCCAAATACCACACCAGTAATCACTGCTATACCAGATGTAATTCTAAAACCTGTGCAGTCAGATTTAGCAAGTTACAGAGTATTTTCTGGCCAAATTTCAGGATTATAGACCAACATTTGGTACTCATTTGGGCTGATTTACATCTTTTTTCGACCACTTTAACAGCTCTATTTGGGTTAAATAATTTCTGTTCAGAGGTGTAATGCCCCAAATGCGCCCAAAATGTCCTCTTTCATTGTCAAAACATGAATAAAATTAATTTTGGGCTTCAGAATTGATACATTATGATATACTTGACATAACCACCCATGGGGGGTTGTCAGACCAGCCCCACACCCCGGAACTGAAATTCCTAATATGGCTCTTGAGTGGTTCAGACCAATGCAATTTCATTCTCTGATATAAACTGAGTTTTCTGTGAAAATTTGAGCCAGATACAACTACTTTAAGGGGTGTTTTGATCTGATTTGCCATTTAGTGGTACCCTCGCTACATGCACTCCCAAGTCATGTATTTTGAGCTTGGTGTGTATTTCTTAAGGAATACACTACTTAATTTTCTCTTAGTGGCTGCCACTCTCGCAAAAAATATGGTTTATAGCCTTACATCTGCCTTTTTGGGCAAAATATGAGTATATCTTAATGCACCCCCCAGCAGGCCTGTCATACGCCTGCTGGAGTCCAAATACCACACCAGTAATCACTGCTATACCAGATGTAATTCTAAAACCTGTGCAGTCAGATTTAGCAAGTTACAGAGTATTTTCTGGCCAAATTTCAGGATTATAGACCAACATTTGGTACTCATTTGGGCTGATTTACATCTTTTTTCGACCACTTTAACAGCTCTATTTGGGTTAAATAATTTCTGTTCAGAGGTGTAATGCCCCAAATGCGCCCAAAATGTCCTCTTTCATTGTCAAAACATGAATAAAATTATTGGGCTTCAGAATTGATACATTATGATATACTTGACATAACCACCCATGGGGGGGTTGTCAGACCAGCCCCACACCCCGGAACTGAATTCCTAATATGGCTCTTGAGTGGTTCAGACCAATGCAATTTCATTCTCTGATATAAACTGAGTTTTCTGTGAAAATTTGAGCCAGATACAACTACTTTAAGGGGTGTTTTGATCTGATTTGCCATTTAGTGGTACCCTCGCTACATGCACTCCCAAGTCATGTATTTTGAGCTTGGTGTGTATTTCTTAAGGAATACACTACTTAATTTTCTCTTAGTGGCTGCCACTCTCGCAAAAAATATGGTTTATAGCCTTACATCTGCCTTTTTGGGCAAAATATGAGTATATCTTAATGCACCCCCCAGCAGGCCTGTCATACGCCTGCTGGAGTCCAAATACCACACCAGTAATCACTGCTATACCAGATGTAATTCTAAACCTGTGCAGTCAGATTTAGCAAGTTACAGAGTATTTTCTGGCCAAATTTCAGGATTATAGACCAACATTTGGTACTCATTTGGGCTGATTTACATCTTTTTTCGACCACTTTAACAGCTCTATTTGGGTTAAATAATTTCTGTTCAGAGGTGTAATGCCCCAAATGCGCCCAAAATGTCCTCTTTCATTGTCAAAACATGAATAAAATTAATTTTGGGCTTCAGAATTGATACATTATGATATACTTGACATAACCACCCATGGGGGGGTTGTCAGACCAGCCCCACACCCCGGAACTGAAATTCCTAATATGGCTCTTGAGTGGTTCAGACCAATGCAATTTCATTCTCTGATATAAACTGAGTTTTCTGTGAAAATTTGAGCCAGATACAACTACTTTAAGGGGTGTTTTGATCTGATTTGCCATTTAGTGGTACCCTCGCTACATGCACTCCCAAGTCATGTATTTTGAGCTTGGTGTGTATTTCTTAAGGAATACACTACTTAATTTTCTCTTAGTGGCTGCCACTCTCGCAAAAAATATGGTTTATAGCCTTACATCTGCCTTTTTGGGCAAAATATGAGTATATCTTAATGCACCCCCCAGCAGGCCTGTCATACGCCTGCTGGAGTCCAAATACCACACCAGTAATCACTGCTATACCAGATGTAATTCTAAAACCTGTGCAGTCAGATTTAGCAAGTTACAGAGTATTTCTGGCCAAATTTCAGGATTATAGACCAACATTTGGTACTCATTTGGGCTGATTTACATCTTTTTTCGACCACTTTAACAGCTCTATTTGGGTTAAATAATTTCTGTTCAGAGGTGTAATGCCCCAAATGCGCCCAAAATGTCCTCTTTCATTGTCAAAACATGAATAAAATTAATTTTGGGCTTCAGAATTGATACATTATGATATACTTGACATAACCACCCATGGGGGGGTTGTCAGACCAGCCCCACACCCCGGAACTGAAATTCCTAATATGGCTCTTGAGTGGTTCAGACCAATGCAATTTCATTCTCTGATATAAACTGAGTTTTCTGTGAAAATTTGAGCCAGATACAACTACTTTAAGGGGTGTTTTGATCTGGATTGCCATTTAGTGGTACCCTCGCTACATGCACTCCCAAGTCATGTATTTTGAGCTTGGTGTGTATTTCTTAAGGAATACACTACTTAATTTTCTCTTAGTGGCTGCCACTCTCGGCAAAAAATATGGTTTATAGCCTTACATCTGCCTTTTTGGGCAAAATATGAGTATATCTTAATGCACCCCCCAGCAGGCCTGTCATACGCCTGCTGGAGTCCAAATACCACACCAGTAATCACTGCTATACCAGATGTAATTCTAAAACCTGTGCAGTCAGATTTAGCAAGTTACAGAGTATTTTCTGGCCAAATTTCAGGATTATAGACCAACATTTGGTACTCATTTGGGCTGATTTACATCTTTTTTCGACCACTTTAACAGCTCTATTTGGGTTAAATAATTTCTGTTCAGAGGTGTAATGCCCCAAATGCGCCCAAAATGTCCTCTTTCATTGTCAAAACATGAATAAAATTAATTTTGGGCTTCAGAATTGATACATTATGATATACTTGACATAACCACCCATGGGGGGTTGTCAGACCAGCCCCACACCCCGGAACTGAAATTCCTAATATGGCTCTTGAGTGGTTCAGACCAATGCAATTTCATTCTCTGATATAAACTGAGTTTTCTGTGAAAATTTGAGCCAGATACAACTACTTTAAGGGGTGTTTTGATCTGATTTGCCATTTAGTGGTACCCTCGCTACATGCACTCCCAAGTCATGTATTTTGAGCTTGGTGTGTATTTCTTAAGGAATACACTACTTAATTTTCTCTTAGTGGCTGCCACTCTCGCAAAAAATATGGTTTATAGCCTTACATCTGCCTTTTTGGGCAAAATATGAGTATATCTTAATGCACCCCCCAGCAGGCCTGTCATACGCCTGCTGGAGTCCAAATACCACACCAGTAATCACTGCTATACCAGATGTAATTCTAAAACCTGTGCAGTCAGATTTAGCAAGTTACAGAGTATTTTCTGGCCAAATTTCAGGATTATAGACCAACATTTGGTACTCATTTGGGCTGATTTACATCTTTTTTCGACCACTTTAACAGCTCTATTTGGGTTAAATAATTTCTGTTCAGAGGTGTAATGCCCCAAATGCGCCCAAAATGTCCTCTTTCATTGTCAAAACATGAATAAAATTAATTTTGGGCTTCAGAATTGATACATTATGATATACTTGACATAACCACCCATGGGGGGGTTGTCAGACCAGCCCCACACCCCGGAACTGAAATTCCTAATATGGCTCTTGAGTGGTTCAGACCAATGCAATTTCATTCTCTGATATAAACTGAGTTTTCTGTGAAAATTTGAGCCAGATACAACTACTTTAAGGGGTGTTTTGATCTGATTTGCCATTTAGTGGTACCCTCGCTACATGCACTCCCAAGTCATGTATTTTGAGCTTGGTGTGTATTTCTTAAGGAATACACTACTTAATTTTCTCTTAGTGGCTGCCACTCTCGCAAAAAATATGGTTTATAGCCTTACATCTGCCTTTTTGGGCAAAATATGAGTATATCTTAATGCACCCCCCAGCAGGCCTGTCATACGCCTGCTGGAGTCCAAATACCACACCAGTAATCACTGCTATACCAGATGTAATTCTAAAACCTGTGCAGTCAGATTTAGCAAGTTACAGAGTATTTTCTGGCCAAATTTCAGGATTATAGACCAACATTTGGTACTCATTTGGGCTGATTTACATCTTTTTTCGACCACTTTAACAGCTCTATTTGGGTTAAATAATTTCTGTTCAGAGGTGTAATGCCCCAAATGCGCCCAAAATGTCCTCTTTCATTGTCAAAACATGAATAAAATTAATTTTGGGCTTCAGAATTGATACATTATGATATACTTGACATAACCACCCATGGGGGGGTTGTCAGACCAGCCCCACACCCCGGAACTGAAATTCCTAATATGGCTCTTGAGTGGTTCAGACCAATGCAATTTCATTCTCTGATATAAACTGAGTTTTCTGTGAAAATTTGAGCCAGATACAACTACTTTAAGGGGTGTTTTGATCTGATTTGCCATTTAGTGGTACCCTCGCTACATGCACTCCCAAGTCATGTATTTTGAGCTTGGTGTGTATTTCTTAAGGAATACACTACTTAATTTTCTCTTAGTGGCTGCCACTCTCGCAAAAAATATGGTTTATAGCCTTACATCTGCCTTTTTGGGCAAAATATGAGTATATCTTAATGCACCCCCCAGCAGGCCTGTCATACGCCTGCTGGAGTCCAAATACCACACCAGTAATCACTGCTATACCAGATGTAATTCTAAAACCTGTGCAGTCAGATTTAGCAAGTTACAGAGTATTTTCTGGCCAAATTTCAGGATTATAGACCAACATTTGGTACTCATTTGGGCTGATTTACATCTTTTTTCGACCACTTTAACAGCTCTATTTGGGTTAAATAATTTCTGTTCAGAGGTGTAATGCCCCAAATGCGCCCAAAATGTCCTCTTTCATTGTCAAAACATGAATAAAATTAATTTTGGGCTTCAGAATTGATACATTATGATATACTTGACATAACCACCCATGGGGGGGTTGTCAGACCAGCCCCACACCCCGGAACTGAAATTCCTAATATGGCTCTTGAGTGGTTCAGACCAATGCAATTTCATTCTCTGATATAAACTGAGTTTTCTGTGAAAATTTGAGCCAGATACAACTACTTTAAGGGGTGTTTTGATCTGATTTGCCATTTAGTGGTACCCTCGCTACATGCACTCCCAAGTCATGTATTTTGAGCTTGGTGTGTATTTCTTAAGGAATACACTACTTAATTTTCTCTTAGTGGCTGCCACTCTCGCAAAAAATATGGTTTATAGCCTTACATCTGCCTTTTTGGGCAAAATATGAGTATATCTTAATGCACCCCCCAGCAGGCCTGTCATACGCCTGCTGGAGTCCAAATACCACACCAGTAATCACTGCTATACCAGATGTAATTCTAAAACCTGTGCAGTCAGATTTAGCAAGTTACAGAGTATTTTCTGGCCAAATTTCAGGATTATAGACCAACATTTGGTACTCATTTGGGCTGATTTACATCTTTTTTCGACCACTTTAACAGCTCTATTTGGGTTAAATAATTTCTGTTCAGAGGTGTAATGCCCCAAATGCGCCCAAAATGTCCTCTTTCATTGTCAAAACATGAATAAAATTAATTTTGGGCTTCAGAATTGATACATTATGATATACTTGACATAACCACCCATGGGGGGGTTGTCAGACCAGCCCCACACCCCGGAACTGAAATTCCTAATATGGCTCTTGAGTGGTTCAGACCAATGCAATTTCATTCTCTGATATAAACTGAGTTTTCTGTGAAAATTTGAGCCAGATACAACTACTTTAAGGGGTGTTTTTGATCTGATTTGCCATTTAGTGGTACCCTCGCTACATGCACTCCCAAGTCATGTATTTTGAGCTTGGTGTGTATTTCTTAAGGAATACACTACTTAATTTTCTCTTAGTGGCTGCCACTCTCGCAAAAAATATGGTTTATAGCCTTACATCTGCCTTTTTGGGCAAAATATGAGTATATCTTAATGCACCCCCCAGCAGGCCTGTCATACGCCTGCTGGAGTCCAAATACCACACCAGTAATCACTGCTATACCAGATGTAATTCTAAAACCTGTGCAGTCAGATTTAGCAAGTTACAGAGTATTTTCTGGCCAAATTTCAGGATTATAGACCAACATTTGGTACTCATTTGGGCTGATTTACATCTTTTTTCGACCACTTTAACAGCTCTATTTGGGTTAAATAATTTCTGTTCAGAGGTGTAATGCCCCAAATGCGCCCAAAATGTCCTCTTTCATTGTCAAAACATGAATAAAATTAATTTTGGGCTTCAGAATTGATACATTATGATATACTTGACATAACCACCCATGGGGGGGTTGTCAGACCAGCCCCACACCCCGGAACTGAAATTCCTAATATGGCTCTTGAGTGGTTCAGACCAATGCAATTTCATTCTCTGATATAAACTGAGTTTTCTGTGAAAATTTGAGCCAGATACAACTACTTTAAGGGGTGTTTTGATCTGATTTGCCATTTAGTGGTACCCTCGCTACATGCACTCCCAAGTCATGTATTTTGAGCTTGGTGTGTATTTCTTAAGGAATACACTACTTATTTTCTCTTAGTGGCTGCCACTCTCGCAAAAAATATGGTTTATAGCCTTACATCTGCCTTTTTGGGCAAAATATGAGTATATCTTAATGCACCCCCCAGCAGGCCTGTCATACGCCTGCTGGAGTCCAAATACCACACCAGTAATCACTGCTATACCAGATGTAATTCTAAAACCTGTGCAGTCAGATTTAGCAAGTTACAGAGTATTTTCTGGCCAAATTTCAGGATTATAGACCAACATTTGGTACTCATTTGGGCTGATTTACATCTTTTTTCGACCACTTTAACAGCTCTATTTGGGTTAAATAATTTCTGTTCAGAGGTGTAATGCCCCAAATGCGCCCAAAATGTCCTCTTTCATTGTCAAAACATGAATAAAATTAATTTTGGGCTTCAGAATTGATACATTATGATATACTTGACATAACCACCCATGGGGGGGTTGTCAGACCAGCCCCACACCCCGGAACTGAAATTCCTAATATGGCTCTTGAGTGGTTCAGACCAATGCAATTTCATTCTCTGATATAAACTGAGTTTTCTGTGAAAATTTGAGCCAGATACAACTACTTTAAGGGGTGTTTTGATCTGATTTGCCATTTAGTGGTACCCTCGCTACATGCACTCCCAAGTCATGTATTTTGAGCTTGGTGTGTATTTCTTAAGGAATACACTACTTAATTTTCTCTTAGTGGCTGCCACTCTCGCAAAAAATATGGTTTATAGCCTTACATCTGCCTTTTTGGGCAAAATATGAGTATATCTTAATGCACCCCCCAGCAGGCCTGTCATACGCCTGCTGGAGTCCAAATACCACACCAGTAATCACTGCTATACCAGATGTAATTCTAAAACCTGTGCAGTCAGATTTAGCAAGTTACAGAGTATTTTCTGGCCAAATTTCAGGATTATAGACCAACATTTGGTACTCATTTGGGCTGATTTACATCTTTTTTCGACCACTTTAACAGCTCTATTTGGGTTAAATAATTTCTGTTCAGAGGTGTAATGCCCCAAATGCGCCCAAAATGTCCTCTTTCATTGTCAAAACATGAATAAAATTAATTTTGGGCTTCAGAATTGATACATTATGATATACTTGACATAACCACCCATGGGGGGGTTGTCAGACCAGCCCCACACCCCGGAACTGAAATTCCTAATATGGCTCTTGAGTGGTTCAGACCAATGCAATTTCATTCTCTGATATAAACTGAGTTTTCTGTGAAAATTTGAGCCAGATACAACTACTTTAAGGGGTGTTTGATCTGATTTGCCATTTAGTGGTACCCTCGCTACATGCACTCCCAAGTCATGTATTTTGAGCTTGGTGTGTATTTCTTAAGGAATACACTACTTAATTTTCTCTTAGTGGCTGCCACTCTCGCAAAAAATATGGTTTATAGCCTTACATCTGCCTTTTTGGGCAAAATATGAGTATATCTTAATGCACCCCCCAGCAGGCCTGTCATACGCCTGCTGGAGTCCAAATACCACACCAGTAATCACTGCTATACCAGATGTAATTCTAAAACCTGTGCAGTCAGATTTAGCAAGTTACAGAGTATTTTCTGGCCAAATTTCAGGATTATAGACCAACATTTGGTACTCATTTGGGCTGATTTACATCTTTTTCGACCACTTTAACAGCTCTATTTGGTAAATAATTTCTGTTCAGAGGTGTAATGCCCCAAATGCGCCCAAAATGTCCTCTTTCATTGTCAAAACATGAATAAAATTAATTTTGGCTTCAGAATTGATACATTAATGATATACTTGACATAACCACCCATGGGGGGGTTGTCAGACCAGCCCCACACCCCGGAACTGAAATTCCTAATATGGCTCTTGAGTGGTTCAGACCAATGCAATTTCATTCTCTGATATAAACTGAGTTTTCTGTGAAAATTTTGAGCCAGATACAACTACTTTAAGGGGTGTTTTGATCTGATTTGCCATTTAGTGGTACCCTCGCTACATGCACTCCCAAGTCATGTATTTTGAGCTTGGTGTGTATTTCTTAAGGAATACACTACTTAATTTTCTCTTAGTGGCTGCCACTCTCGGTTTATAGCCTTACATCTGCCTTTTTTGGGCAAAATATGAGTATATTCTTAATGCACCCCCCAGCAGGCCTGTCATACGCCTGGCTGGAGTCCAAATACCACACCAGTAATCACTGCTATACCAGATGTAATTCTAAAACCTGTGCAGTCAGATTTAGCAAGTTACAGAGTATTTTCTGGCCAAATTTCAGGATTATAGACCAACATTTGGTACTCATTTGGGCTGATTTACATCTTTTTTTCGACCACTTTACAGCTCTATTTTGGTTAAATAATTTCTGTTCAGAGGTGTAATGCCCCAAATGCGCCCAAAATGTCCTCTTTCATTGTCAAAACATGAATAAAATTAATTTTGGGCTTCAGAATTGATACATTATGATATACTTGACATAACCACCCATGGGGGGGTTGTCAGACCAGCCCCACACCCCGGAACTGAAATTCCTAATATGGCTCTTGAGTGGTTCAGACCAATGCAATTTCATTCTCTGATATAAACTGAGTTTTCTGTGAAAATTTGAGCCAGATACAACTACTTTAAGGGGTGTTTTGATCTGATTTGCCATTTAGTGGTACCCTCGCTACATGCACTCCCAAGTCATGTATTTTGAGCTTGGTGTGTATTTCTTAAGGAATACACTACTTAATTTTCTCTTAGTGGCTGCCACTCTCGCAAAAAATATGGTTTATAGCCTTACATCTGCCTTTTTGGGCAAAATATGAGTATATCTTAATGCACCCCCCAGCAGGCCTGTCATACGCCTGCTGGAGTCCAAATACCACACCAGTAATCACTGCTATACCAGATGTAATTCTAAAACCTGTGCAGTCAGATTTAGCAAGTTACAGAGTATTTTCTGGCCAAATTTCAGGATTATAGACCAACATTTGGTACTCATTTGGGCTGATTTACATCTTTTTTCGACCACTTTAACAGCTCTATTTGGGTTAAATAATTTCTGTTCAGAGGTGTAATGCCCCAAATGCGCCCAAAATGTCCTCTTTCATTGTCAAAACATGAATAAAATTAATTTTGGGCTTCAGAATTGATACATTATGATATACTTGACATAACCACCCATGGGGGGGTTGTCAGACCAGCCCCACACCCCGGAACTGAAATTCCTAATATGGCTCTTGAGTGGTTCAGACCAATGCAATTTCATTCTCTGATATAAACTGAGTTTTCTGTGAAAATTTGAGCCAGATACAACTACTTTAAGGGGTGTTTTGATCTGATTTGCCATTTAGTGGTACCCTCGCTACATGCACTCCCAAGTCATGTATTTTGAGCTTGGTGTGTATTTCTTAAGGAATACACTACTTAATTTTCTCTTAGTGGCTGCCACTCTCGCCAAAAATATGGTTTATAGCCTTACATCTGCCTTTTTGGGCAAAATATGAGTATATCTTAATGCACCCCCCAGCAGGCCTGTCATACGCCTGCTGGAGTCCAAATACCACACCAGTAATCACTGCTATACCAGATGTAATTCTAAAACCTGTGCAGTCAGATTTAGCAAGTTACAGAGTATTTTCTGGCCAAATTTCAGGATTATAGACCAACATTTGGTACTCATTTGGGCTGATTTACATCTTTTTTTCGACCACTTTAACAGCTCTATTTGGGTTAAATAATTTCTGTTCAGAGGTGTAATGCCCCAAATGCGCCCAAAATGTCCTCTTTCATTGTCAAAACATGAATAAAATTAATTTTGGGCTTCAGAATTGATACATTATGATATACTTGACATAACCACCCATGGGGGGGTTGTCAGACCAGCCCCACACCCCGGAACTGAAATTCCTAATATGGCTCTTGAGTGGTTCAGACCAATGCAATTTCATTCTCTGATATAAACTGAGTTTTCTGTGAAAATTTGAGCCAGATACAACTACTTTAAGGGGTGTTTTGATCTGATTTTGCCATTTAGTGGTACCCTCGCTACATGCACTCCCAAGTCATGTATTTTGAGCTTGGTGTGTATTTCTTAAGGAATACACTACTTAATTTTCTCTTAGTGGCTGCCACTCTCGCAAAAAATATGGTTTATAGCCTTACATCTGCCTTTTTGGGCAAAATATGAGTATATCTTAATGCACCCCCCAGCAGGCCTGTCATACGCCTGCTGGAGTCCAAATACCACACCAGTAATCACTGCTATACCAGATGTAATTCTAAAACCTGTGCAGTCAGATTTAGCAAGTTACAGAGTATTTTCTGGCCAAATTTCAGGATTATAGACCAACATTTGGTACTCATTTGGGCTGATTTACATCTTTTTTCGACCACTTTAACAGCTCTATTTGGGTTAAATAATTTCTGTTCAGAGGTGTAATGCCCCAAATGCGCCCAAAATGTCCTCTTTCATTGTCAAAACATGAATAAAATTAATTTTGGGCTTCAGAATTGATACATTATGATATACTTGACATAACCACCCATGGGGGGGTTGTCAGACCAGCCCCACACCCCGGAACTGAAATTCCTAATATGGCTCTTGAGTGGTTCAGACCAATGCAATTTCATTCTCTGATATAAACTGAGTTTTCTGTGAAAATTTGAGCCAGATACAACTACTTTAAGGGGTGTTTTGATCTGATTTGCCATTTAGTGGTACCCTCGCTACATGCACTCCCAAGTCATGTATTTTGAGCTTGGTGTGTATTTCTTAAGGAATACACTACTTAATTTTCTCTTAGTGGCTGCCACTCTCGCCAAAAATATGGTTTATAGCCTTACATCTGCCTTTTTGGGCAAAATATGAGTATATCTTAATGCACCCCCCAGCAGGCCTGTCATACGCCTGCCTGGAGTCCAAATACCACACCAGTAATCACTGCTATACCAGATGTAATTCTAAAACCTGTGCAGTCAGATTTAGCAAGTTACAGAGTATTTTCTGGCCAAATTTCAGGATTATAGACCAACATTTGGTACTCATTTGGGCTGATTTACATCTTTTTTCGACCACTTTAACAGCTCTATTTGGGTTAAATAATTTCTGTTCAGAGGTGTAATGCCCCAAATGCGCCCAAAATGTCCTCTTTCATTGTCAAAACATGAATAAAATTAATTTTGGGCTTCAGAATTGATACATTATGATATACTTGACATAACCACCCATGGGGGGGTTGTCAGACCAGCCCCACACCCCGGAACTGAAATTCCTAATATGGCTCTTGAGTGGTTCAGACCAATGCAATTTCATTCTCTGATATAAACTGAGTTTTCTGTGAAAATTTGAGCCAGATACAACTACTTTAAGGGGTGTTTTGATCTGATTTGCCATTTAGTGGTACCCTCGCTACATGCACTCCCAAGTCATGTATTTTGAGCTTGGTGTGTATTTCTTAAGGAATACACTACTTAATTTTCTCTTAGTGGCTGCCACTCTCGCAAAAAATATGGTTTATAGCCTTACATCTGCCTTTTTGGGCAAAATATGAGTATATCTTAATGCACCCCCCAGCAGGCCTGTCATACGCCTGCTGGAGTCCAAATACCACACCAGTAATCACTGCTATACCAGATGTAATTCTAAAACCTGTGCAGTCAGATTTAGCAAGTTACAGAGTATTTTCTGGCCAAATTTCAGGATTATAGACCAACATTTGGTACTCATTTGGGCTGATTTACATCTTTTTTCGACCACTTTAACAGCTCTATTTGGGTTAAATAATTTCTGTTCAGAGGTGTAATGCCCCAAATGCGCCCAAAATGTCCTCTTTCATTGTCAAAACATGAATAAAATTAATTTTGGGCTTCAGAATTGATACATTATGATATACTTGACATAACCACCCATGGGGGGGTTGTCAGACCAGCCCCACACCCCGGAACTGAAATTCCTAATATGGCTCTTGAGTGGTTCAGACCAATGCAATTTCATTCTCTGATATAAACTGAGTTTTCTGTGAAAATTTGAGCCAGATACAACTACTTTAAGGGGTGTTTTGATCTGATTTGCCATTTAGTGGTACCCTCGCTACATGCACTCCCAAGTCATGTATTTTGAGCTTGGTGTGTATTTCTTAAGGAATACACTACTTAATTTTCTCTTAGTGGCTGCCACTCTCGCCAAAAATATGGTTTATAGCCTTACATCTGCCTTTTTGGGCAAAATATGAGTATATCTTAATGCACCCCCCAGCAGGCCTGTCATACGCCTGCTGGAGTCCAAATACCACACCAGTAATCACTGCTATACCAGATGTAATTCTAAAACCTGTGCAGTCAGATTTAGCAAGTTACAGAGTATTTTCTGGCCAAATTTCAGGATTATAGACCAACATTTGGTACTCATTTGGGCTGATTTACATCTTTTTTCGACCACTTTAACAGCTCTATTTGGGTTAAATAATTTCTGTTCAGAGGTGTAATGCCCCAAATGCGCCCAAAATGTCCTCTTTCATTGTCAAAACATGAATAAAATTAATTTTGGGCTTCAGAATTGATACATTATGATATACTTGACATAACCACCCATGGGGGGGTTGTCAGACCAGCCCCACACCCCGGAACTGAAATTCCTAATATGGCTCTTGAGTGGTTCAGACCAATGCAATTTCATTCTCTGATATAAACTGAGTTTTCTGTGAAAATTTGAGCCAGATACAACTACTTTAAGGGGTGTTTTGATCTGATTTGCCATTTAGTGGTACCCTCGCTACATGCACTCCCAAGTCATGTATTTTGAGCTTGGTGTGTATTTCTTAAGGAATACACTACTTAATTTTCTCTTAGTGGCTGCCACTCTCGCAAAAAATATGGTTTATAGCCTTACATCTGCCTTTTTGGGCAAAATATGAGTATATCTTAATGCACCCCCCAGCAGGCCTGTCATACGCCTGCTGGAGTCCAAATACCACACCAGTAATCACTGCTATACCAGATGTAATTCTAAAACCTGTGCAGTCAGATTTAGCAAGTTACAGAGTATTTTCTGGCCAAATTTCAGGATTATAGACCAACATTTGGTACTCATTTGGGCTGATTTACATCTTTTTTCGACCACTTTAACAGCTCTATTTGGGTTAAATAATTTCTGTTCAGAGGTGTAATGCCCCAAATGCGCCCAAAATGTCCTCTTTCATTGTCAAAACATGAATAAAATTAATTTTGGGCTTCAGAATTGATACATTATGATATACTTGACATAACCACCCATGGGGGGATTGTCAGACCAGCCCCACACCCCGGAACTGAAATTCCTAATATGGCTCTTGAGTGGTTCAGACCAATGCAATTTCATTCTCTGATATAAACTGAGTTTTCTGTGAAAATTTGAGCCAGATACAACTACTTTAAGGGGTGTTTTGATCTGATTTGCCATTTAGTGGTACCCTCGCTACATGCACTCCCAAGTCATGTATTTTGAGCTTGGTGTGTATTTCTTAAGGAATACACTACTTAATTTTCTCTTAGTGGCTGCCACTCTCGCAAAAAATATGGTTTATAGCCTTACATCTGCCTTTTTGGGCAAAATATGAGTATATCTTAATGCACCCCCCAGCAGGCCTGTCATACGCCTGCTGGAGTCCAAATACCACACCAGTAATCACTGCTATACCAGATGTAATTCTAAAACCTGTGCAGTCAGATTTAGCAAGTTACAGAGTATTTTCTGGCCAAATTTCAGGATTATAGACCAACATTTGGTACTCATTTGGGCTGATTTACATCTTTTTTCGACCACTTTAACAGCTCTATTTGGGTTAAATAATTTCTGTTCAGAGGTGTAATGCCCCAAATGCGCCCAAAATGTCCTCTTTCATTGTCAAAACATGAATAAAATTAATTTTGGGCTTCAGAATTGATACATTATGATATACTTGACATAACCACCCATGGGGGGGTTGTCAGACCAGCCCCACACCCCGGAACTGAAATTCCTAATATGGCTCTTGAGTGGTTCAGACCAATGCAATTTCATTCTCTGATATAAACTGAGTTTTCTGTGAAAATTTGAGCCAGATACAACTACTTTAAGGGGTGTTTTGATCTGATTTGCCATTTAGTGGTACCCTCGCTACATGCACTCCCAAGTCATGTATTTTGAGCTTGGTGTGTATTTCTTAAGGAATACACTACTTAATTTTCTCTTAGTGGCTGCCACTCTCGCAAAAAATATGGTTTATAGCCTTACATCTGCCTTTTTGGGCAAAATATGAGTATATCTTAATGCACCCCCCAGCAGGCCTGTCATACGCCTGCTGGAGTCCAAATACCACACCAGTAATCACTGCTATACCAGATGTAATTCTAAAACCTGTGCAGTCAGATTTAGCAAGTTACAGAGTATTTTCTGGCCAAATTTCAGGATTATAGACCAACATTTGGTACTCATTTGGGCTGATTTACATCTTTTTTCGACCACTTTAACAGCTCTATTTGGGTTAAATAATTTCTGTTCAGAGGTGTAATGCCCCAAATGCGCCCAAAATGTCCTCTTTCATTGTCAAAACATGAATAAAATTAATTTTGGGCTTCAGAATTGATACATTATGATATACTTGACATAACCACCCATGGGGGGGTTGTCAGACCAGCCCCACACCCCGGAACTGAAATTCCTAATATGGCTCTTGAGTGGTTCAGACCAATGCAATTTCATTCTCTGATATAAACTGAGTTTTCTGTGAAAATTTGAGCCAGATACAACTACTTTAAGGGGTGTTTTGATCTGATTTGCCATTTAGTGGTACCCTCGCTACATGCACTCCCAAGTCATGTATTTTGAGCTTGGTGTGTATTTCTTAAGGAATACACTACTTAATTTTCTCTTAGTGGCTGCCACTCTCGCCAAAAATATGGTTTATAGCCTTACATCTGCCTTTTTGGGCAAAATATGAGTATATCTTAATGCACCCCCCAGCAGGCCTGTCATACGCCTGCTGGAGTCCAAATACCACACCAGTAATCACTGCTATACCAGATGTAATTCTAAAACCTGTGCAGTCAGATTTAGCAAGTTACAGAGTATTTTCTGGCCAAATTTCAGGATTATAGACCAACATTTGGTACTCATTTGGGCTGATTTACATCTTTTTTCGACCACTTTAACAGCTCTATTTGGGTTAAATAATTTCTGTTCAGAGGTGTAATGCCCCAAATGCGCCCAAAATGTCCTCTTTCATTGTCAAAACATGAATAAAATTAATTTTGGGCTTCAGAATTGATACATTATGATATACTTGACATAACCACCCATGGGGGGGTTGTCAGACCAGCCCCACACCCCGGAACTGAAATTCCTAATATGGCTCTTGAGTGGTTCAGACCAATGCAATTTCATTCTCTGATATAAACTGAGTTTTCTGTGAAAATTTGAGCCAGATACAACTACTTTAAGGGGTGTTTTGATCTGATTTGCCATTTAGTGGTACCCTCGCTACATGCACTCCCAAGTCATGTATTTTGAGCTTGGTGTGTATTTCTTAAGGAATACACTACTTAATTTTCTCTTAGTGGCTGCCACTCTCGCAAAAAATATGGTTTATAGCCTTACATCTGCCTTTTTGGGCAAAATATGAGTATATCTTAATGCACCCCCCAGCAGGCCTGTCATACGCCTGCTGGAGTCCAAATACCACACCAGTAATCACTGCTATACCAGATGTAATTCTAAAACCTGTGCAGTCAGATTTAGCAAGTTACAGAGTATTTTCTGGCCAAATTTCAGGATTATAGACCAACATTTGGTACTCATTTGGGCTGATTTACATCTTTTTTCGACCACTTTAACAGCTCTATTTGGGTTAAATAATTTCTGTTCAGAGGTGTAATGCCCCAAATGCGCCCAAAATGTCCTCTTTCATTGTCAAAACATGAATAAAATTAATTTTGGGCTTCAGAATTGATACATTATGATATACTTGACATAACCACCCATGGGGGGATTGTCAGACCAGCCCCACACCCCGGAACTGAAATTCCTAATATGGCTCTTGAGTGGTTCAGACCAATGCAATTTCATTCTCTGATATAAACTGAGTTTTCTGTGAAAATTTGAGCCAGATACAACTACTTTAAGGGGTGTTTTGATCTGATTTGCCATTTAGTGGTACCCTCGCTACATGCACTCCCAAGTCATGTATTTTGAGCTTGGTGTGTATTTCTTAAGGAATACACTACTTAATTTTCTCTTAGTGGCTGCCACTCTCGCAAAAAATATGGTTTATAGCCTTACATCTGCCTTTTTGGGCAAAATATGAGTATATCTTAATGCACCCCCCAGCAGGCCTGTCATACGCCTGCTGGAGTCCAAATACCACACCAGTAATCACTGCTATACCAGATGTAATTCTAAAACCTGTGCAGTCAGATTTAGCAAGTTACAGAGTATTTTCTGGCCAAATTTCAGGATTATAGACCAACATTTGGTACTCATTTGGGCTGATTTACATCTTTTTTCGACCACTTTAACAGCTCTATTTGGGTTAAATAATTTCTGTTCAGAGGTGTAATGCCCCAAATGCGCCCAAAATGTCCTCTTTCATTGTCAAAACATGAATAAAATTAATTTTGGGCTTCAGAATTGATACATTATGATATACTTGACATAACCACCCATGGGGGGGTTGTCAGACCAGCCCCACACCCCGGAACTGAAATTCCTAATATGGCTCTTGAGTGGTTCAGACCAATGCAATTTCATTCTCTGATATAAACTGAGTTTTCTGTGAAAATTTGAGCCAGATACAACTACTTTAAGGGGTGTTTTGATCTGATTTGCCATTTAGTGGTACCCTCGCTACATGCACTCCCAAGTCATGTATTTTGAGCTTGGTGTGTATTTCTTAAGGAATACACTACTTAATTTTCTCTTAGTGGCTGCCACTCTCGCAAAAAATATGGTTTATAGCCTTACATCTGCCTTTTTGGGCAAAATATGAGTATATCTTAATGCACCCCCCAGCAGGCCTGTCATACGCCTGCTGGAGTCCAAATACCACACCAGTAATCACTGCTATACCAGATGTAATTCTAAAACCTGTGCAGTCAGATTTAGCAAGTTACAGAGTATTTTCTGGCCAAATTTCAGGATTATAGACCAACATTTGGTACTCATTTGGGCTGATTTACATCTTTTTTCGACCACTTTAACAGCTCTATTTGGGTTAAATAATTTCTGTTCAGAGGTGTAATGCCCCAAATGCGCCCAAAATGTCCTCTTTCATTGTCAAAACATGAATAAAATTAATTTTGGGCTTCAGAATTGATACATTATGATATACTTGACATAACCACCCATGGGGGGGTTGTCAGACCAGCCCCACACCCCGGAACTGAAATTCCTAATATGGCTCTTGAGTGGTTCAGACCAATGCAATTTCATTCTCTGATATAAACTGAGTTTTCTGTGAAAATTTGAGCCAGATACAACTACTTTAAGGGGTGTTTTGATCTGATTTGCCATTTAGTGGTACCCTCGCTACATGCACTCCCAAGTCATGTATTTTGAGCTTGGTGTGTATTTCTTAAGGAATACACTACTTAATTTTCTCTTAGTGGCTGCCACTCTCGCCAAAAATATGGTTTATAGCCTTACATCTGCCTTTTTGGGCAAAATATGAGTATATCTTAATGCACCCCCCAGCAGGCCTGTCATACGCCTGCTGGAGTCCAAATACCACACCAGTAATCACTGCTATACCAGATGTAATTCTAAAACCTGTGCAGTCAGATTTAGCAAGTTACAGAGTATTTTCTGGCCAAATTTCAGGATTATAGACCAACATTTGGTACTCATTTGGGCTGATTTACATCTTTTTTCGACCACTTTAACAGCTCTATTTGGGTTAAATAATTTCTGTTCAGAGGTGTAATGCCCCAAATGCGCCCAAAATGTCCTCTTTCATTGTCAAAACATGAATAAAATTAATTTTGGGCTTCAGAATTGATACATTATGATATACTTGACATAACCACCCATGGGGGGATTGTCAGACCAGCCCCACACCCCGGAACTGAAATTCCTAATATGGCTCTTGAGTGGTTCAGACCAATGCAATTTCATTCTCTGATATAAACTGAGTTTTCTGTGAAAATTTGAGCCAGATACAACTACTTTAAGGGGTGTTTTGATCTGATTTGCCATTTAGTGGTACCCTCGCTACATGCACTCCCAAGTCATGTATTTTGAGCTTGGTGTGTATTTCTTAAGGAATACACTACTTAATTTTCTCTTAGTGGCTGCCACTCTCGCCAAAAATATGGTTTATAGCCTTACATCTGCCTTTTTGGG
The DNA here is from genome assembly GCA_964017235.1 of Sabellastarte sp. h YS-2021. Taxonomy (NCBI): domain Eukaryota; kingdom Metazoa; phylum Annelida; class Polychaeta; order Sabellida; family Sabellidae; genus Sabellastarte; species Sabellastarte sp. h YS-2021. The sequence continues at coordinate 19,853 of CAXHLB010000428.1, forward strand.
CAAAATATGAGTATATCTTAATGCACCCCCCAGCAGGCCTGTCATACGCCTGCTGGAGTCCAAATACCACACCAGTAATCACTGCTATACCAGATGTAATTCTAAAACCTGTGCAGTCAGATTTAGCAAGTTACAGAGTATTTTCTGGCCAAATTTCAGGATTATAGACCAACATTTGGTACTCATTTGGGCTGATTTACATCTTTTTTCGACCACTTTAACAGCTCTATTTGGGTTAAATAATTTCTGTTCAGAGGTGTAATGCCCCAAATGCGCCCAAAATGTCCTCTTTCATTGTCAAAACATGAATAAAATTAATTTTGGGCTTCAGAATTGATACATTATGATATACTTGACATAACCACCCATGGGGGGATTGTCAGACCAGCCCCACACCCCGGAACTGAAATTCCTAATATGGCTCTTGAGTGGTTCAGACCAATGCAATTTCATTCTCTGATATAAACTGAGTTTTCTGTGAAAATTTGAGCCAGATACAACTACTTTAAGGGGTGTTTTGATCTGATTTGCCATTTAGTGGTACCCTCGCTACATGCACTCCCAAGTCATGTATTTTGAGCTTGGTGTGTATTTCTTAAGGAATACACTACTTAATTTTCTCTTAGTGGCTGCCACTCTCGCAAAAAATATGGTTTATAGCCTTACATCTGCCTTTTTGGGCAAAATATGAGTATATCTTAATGCACCCCCCAGCAGGCCTGTCATATGCCTGCTGGAGTCCAAATACCACACCAGTAATCACTGCTATACCAGATGTAATTCTAAAACCTGTGCAGTCAGATTTAGCAAGTTACAGAGTATTTTCTGGCCAAATTTCAGGATTATAGACCAACATTTGGTACTCATTTGGGCTGATTTACATCTTTTTTCGACCACTTTAACAGCTCTATTTGGGTTAAATAATTTCTGTTCAGAGGTGTAATGCCCCAAATGCGCCCAAAATGTCCTCTTTCATTGTCAAAACATGAATAAAATTAATTTTGGGCTTCAGAATTGATACATTATGATATACTTGACATAACCACCCATGGGGGGGGTTGTCAGACCAGCCCCACACCCCGGAACTGAAATTCCTAATATGGCTCTTGAGTGGTTCAGACCAATGCAATTTCATTCTCTGATATAAACTGAGTTTTCTGTGAAAATTTGAGCCAGATACAACTACTTTAAGGGGTGTTTTGATCTGATTTGCCATTTAGTGGTACCCTCGCTACATGCACTCCCAAGTCATGTATTTTGAGCTTGGTGTGTATTTCTTAAGGAATACACTACTTAATTTTCTCTTAGTGGCTGCCACTCTCGCAAAAAATATGGTTTATAGCCTTACATCTGCCTTTTTGGGCAAAATATGAGTATATCTTAATGCACCCCCCAGCAGGCCTGTCATACGCCTGCTGGAGTCCAAATACCACACCAGTAATCACTGCTATACCAGATGTAATTCTAAAACCTGTGCAGTCAGATTTAGCAAGTTACAGAGTATTTTCTGGCCAAATTTCAGGATTATAGACCAACATTTGGTACTCATTTGGGCTGATTTACATCTTTTTTCGACCACTTTAACAGCTCTATTTGGGTTAAATAATTTCTGTTCAGAGGTGTAATGCCCCAAATGCGCCCAAAATGTCCTCTTTCATTGTCAAAACATGAATAAAATTAATTTTGGGCTTCAGAATTGATACATTATGATATACTTGACATAACCACCCATGGGGGGATTGTCAGACCAGCCCCACACCCCGGAACTGAAATTCCTAATATGGCTCTTGAGTGGTTCAGACCAATGCAATTTCATTCTCTGATATAAACTGAGTTTTCTGTGAAAATTTGAGCCAGATACAACTACTTTAAGGGGTGTTTTGATCTGATTTGCCATTTAGTGGTACCCTCGCTACATGCACTCCCAAGTCATGTATTTTGAGCTTGGTGTGTATTTCTTAAGGAATACACTACTTAATTTTCTCTTAGTGGCTGCCACTCTCGCAAAAAATATGGTTTATAGCCTTACATCTGCCTTTTTGGGCAAAATATGAGTATATCTTAATGCACCCCCCAGCAGGCCTGTCATACGCCTGCTGGAGTCCAAATACCACACCAGTAATCACTGCTATACCAGATGTAATTCTAAAACCTGTGCAGTCAGATTTAGCAAGTTACAGAGTATTTTCTGGCCAAATTTCAGGATTATAGACCAACATTTGGTACTCATTTGGGCTGATTTACATCTTTTTTCGACCACTTTAACAGCTCTATTTGGGTTAAATAATTTCTGTTCAGAGGTGTAATGCCCCAAATGCGCCCAAAATGTCCTCTTTCATTGTCAAAACATGAATAAAATTAATTTTGGGCTTCAGAATTGATACATTATGATATACTTGACATAACCACCCATGGGGGGATTGTCAGACCAGCCCCACACCCCGGAACTGAAATTCCTAATATGGCTCTTGAGTGGTTCAGACCAATGCAATTTCATTCTCTGATATAAACTGAGTTTTCTGTGAAAATTTGAGCCAGATACAACTACTTTAAGGGGTGTTTTGATCTGATTTGCCATTTAGTGGTACCCTCGCTACATGCACTCCCAAGTCATGTATTTTGAGCTTGGTGTGTATTTCTTAAGGAATACACTACTTAATTTTCTCTTAGTGGCTGCCACTCTCGCCAAAAATATGGTTTATAGCCTTACATCTGCCTTTTTGGGCAAAATATGAGTATATCTTAATGCACCCCCCAGCAGGCCTGTCATACGCCTGCTGGAGTCCAAATACCACACCAGTAATCACTGCTATACCAGATGTAATTCTAAAACCTGTGCAGTCAGATTTAGCAAGTTACAGAGTATTTTCTGGCCAAATTTCAGGATTATAGACCAACATTTGGTACTCATTTGGGCTGATTTACATCTTTTTTCGACCACTTTAACAGCTCTATTTGGGTTAAATAATTTCTGTTCAGAGGTGTAATGCCCCAAATGCGCCCAAAATGTCCTCTTTCATTGTCAAAACATGAATAAAATTAATTTTGGGCTTCAGAATTGATACATTATGATATACTTGACATAACCACCCATGGGGGGATTGTCAGACCAGCCCCACACCCCGGAACTGAAATTCCTAATATGGCTCTTGAGTGGTTCAGACCAATGCAATTTCATTCTCTGATATAAACTGAGTTTTCTGTGAAAATTTGAGCCAGATACAACTACTTTAAGGGGTGTTTTGATCTGATTTGCCATTTAGTGGTACCCTCGCTACATGCACTCCCAAGTCATGTATTTTGAGCTTGGTGTGTATTTCTTAAGGAATACACTACTTAATTTTCTCTTAGTGGCTGCCACTCTCGCAAAAAATATGGTTTATAGCCTTACATCTGCCTTTTTGGGCAAAATATGAGTATATCTTAATGCACCCCCCAGCAGGCCTGTCATATGCCTGCTGGAGTCCAAATACCACACCAGTAATCACTGCTATACCAGATGTAATTCTAAAACCTGTGCAGTCAGATTTAGCAAGTTACAGAGTATTTTCTGGCCAAATTTCAGGATTATAGACCAACATTTGGTACTCATTTGGGCTGATTTACATCTTTTTTCGACCACTTTAACAGCTCTATTTGGGTTAAATAATTTCTGTTCAGAGGTGTAATGCCCCAAATGCGCCCAAAATGTCCTCTTTCATTGTCAAAACATGAATAAAATTAATTTTGGGCTTCAGAATTGATACATTATGATATACTTGACATAACCACCCATGGGGGGGGTTGTCAGACCAGCCCCACACCCCGGAACTGAAATTCCTAATATGGCTCTTGAGTGGTTCAGACCAATGCAATTTCATTCTCTGATATAAACTGAGTTTTCTGTGAAAATTTGAGCCAGATACAACTACTTTAAGGGGTGTTTTGATCTGATTTGCCATTTAGTGGTACCCTCGCTACATGCACTCCCAAGTCATGTATTTTGAGCTTGGTGTGTATTTCTTAAGGAATACACTACTTAATTTTCTCTTAGTGGCTGCCACTCTCGCAAAAAATATGGTTTATAGCCTTACATCTGCCTTTTTGGGCAAAATATGAGTATATCTTAATGCACCCCCCAGCAGGCCTGTCATACGCCTGCTGGAGTCCAAATACCACACCAGTAATCACTGCTATACCAGATGTAATTCTAAAACCTGTGCAGTCAGATTTAGCAAGTTACAGAGTATTTTCTGGCCAAATTTCAGGATTATAGACCAACATTTGGTACTCATTTGGGCTGATTTACATCTTTTTTCGACCACTTTAACAGCTCTATTTGGGTTAAATAATTTCTGTTCAGAGGTGTAATGCCCCAAATGCGCCCAAAATGTCCTCTTTCATTGTCAAAACATGAATAAAATTAATTTTGGGCTTCAGAATTGATACATTATGATATACTTGACATAACCACCCATGGGGGGATTGTCAGACCAGCCCCACACCCCGGAACTGAAATTCCTAATATGGCTCTTGAGTGGTTCAGACCAATGCAATTTCATTCTCTGATATAAACTGAGTTTTCTGTGAAAATTTGAGCCAGATACAACTACTTTAAGGGGTGTTTTGATCTGATTTGCCATTTAGTGGTACCCTCGCTACATGCACTCCCAAGTCATGTATTTTGAGCTTGGTGTGTATTTCTTAAGGAATACACTACTTAATTTTCTCTTAGTGGCTGCCACTCTCGCAAAAAATATGGTTTATAGCCTTACATCTGCCTTTTTGGGCAAAATATGAGTATATCTTAATGCACCCCCCAGCAGGCCTGTCATACGCCTGCTGGAGTCCAAATACCACACCAGTAATCACTGCTATACCAGATGTAATTCTAAAACCTGTGCAGTCAGATTTAGCAAGTTACAGAGTATTTTCTGGCCAAATTTCAGGATTATAGACCAACATTTGGTACTCATTTGGGCTGATTTCATCTTTTTTCGACCACTTTAACAGCTCTATTTGGGTTAAATAATTTCTGTTCAGAGGTGTAATGCCCCAAATGCGCCCAAAATGTCCTCTTTCATTGTCAAAACATGAATAAAATTAATTTTGGGCTTCAGAATTGATACATTATGATATACTTGACATAACCACCCATGGGGGGGTTGTCAGACCAGCCCCACACCCCGGAACTGAAATTCCTAATATGGCTCTTGAGTGGTTCAGACCAATGCAATTTCATTCTCTGATATAAACTGAGTTTTCTGTGAAAATTTGAGCCAGATACAACTACTTTAAGGGGTGTTTTGATCTGATTTGCCATTTAGTGGTACCCTCGCTACATGCACTCCCAAGTCATGTATTTTGAGCTTGGTGTGTATTTCTTAAGGAATACACTACTTAATTTTCTCTTAGTGGCTGCCACTCTCGCAAAAAATATGGTTTATAGCCTTACATCTGCCTTTTTGGGCAAAATATGAGTATATCTTAATGCACCCCCCAGCAGGCCTGTCATACGCCTGCTGGAGTCCAAATACCACACCAGTAATCACTGCTATACCAGATGTAATTCTAAAACCTGTGCAGTCAGATTTAGCAAGTTACAGAGTATTTTCTGGCCAAATTTCAGGATTATAGACCAACATTTGGTACTCATTTGGGCTGATTTACATCTTTTTTCGACCACTTTAACAGCTCTATTTGGGTTAAATAATTTCTGTTCAGAGGTGTAATGCCCCAAATGCGCCCAAAATGTCCTCTTTCATTGTCAAAACATGAATAAAATTAATTTTGGGCTTCAGAATTGATACATTATGATATACTTGACATAACCACCCATGGGGGGGTTGTCAGACCAGCCCCACACCCCGGAACTGAAATTCCTAATATGGCTCTTGAGTGGTTCAGACCAATGCAATTTCATTCTCTGATATAAACTGAGTTTTCTGTGAAAATTTGAGCCAGATACAACTACTTTAAGGGGTGTTTTGATCTGATTTGCCATTTAGTGGTACCCTCGCTACATGCACTCCCAAGTCATGTATTTTGAGCTTGGTGTGTATTTCTTAAGGAATACACTACTTAATTTTCTCTTAGTGGCTGCCACTCTCGCAAAAAATATGGTTTATAGCCTTACATCTGCCTTTTTGGGCAAAATATGAGTATATCTTAATGCACCCCCCAGCAGGCCTGTCATACGCCTGCTGGAGTCCAAATACCACACCAGTAATCACTGCTATACCAGATGTAATTCTAAAACCTGTGCAGTCAGATTTAGCAAGTTACAGAGTATTTTCTGGCCAAATTTCAGGATTATAGACCAACATTTGGTACTCATTTGGGCTGATTTACATCTTTTTTCGACCACTTTAACAGCTCTATTTGGGTTAAATAATTTCTGTTCAGAGGTGTAATGCCCCAAATGCGCCCAAAATGTCCTCTTTCATTGTCAAAACATGAATAAAATTAATTTTGGGCTTCAGAATTGATACATTATGATATACTTGACATAACCACCCATGGGGGGGTTGTCAGACCAGCCCCTCACCCCGGAACTGAAATTCCTAATATGGCTCTTGAGTGGTTCAGACCAATGCAATTTCATTCTCTGATATAAACTGAGTTTTCTGTGAAAATTTGAGCCAGATACAACTACTTTAAGGGGTGTTTTGATCTGATTTGCCATTTAGTGGTACCCTCGCTACATGCACTCCCAAGTCATGTATTTTGAGCTTGGTGTGTATTTCTTAAGGAATACACTACTTAATTTTCTCTTAGTGGCTGCCACTCTCGCAAAAAATATGGTTTATAGCCTTACATCTGCCTTTTTGGGCAAAATATGAGTATATCTTAATGCACCCCCCAGCAGGCCTGTCATACGCCTGCTGGAGTCCAAATACCACACCAGTAATCACTGCTATACCAGATGTAATTCTAAAACCTGTGCAGTCAGATTTAGCAAGTTACAGAGTATTTTCTGGCCAAATTTCAGGATTATAGACCAACATTTGGTACTCATTTGGGCTGATTTACATCTTTTTTCGACCACTTTAACAGCTCTATTTGGGTTAAATAATTTCTGTTCAGAGGTGTAATGCCCCAAATGCGCCCAAAATGTCCTCTTTCATTGTCAAAACATGAATAAAATTAATTTTGGGCTTCAGAATTGATACATTATGATATACTTGACATAACCACCCATGGGGGGGTTGTCAGACCAGCCCCACACCCCGGAACTGAAATTCCTAATATGGCTCTTGAGTGGTTCAGACCAATGCAATTTCATTCTCTGATATAAACTGAGTTTTCTGTGAAAATTTGAGCCAGATACAACTACTTTAAGGGGTGTTTTGATCTGATTTGCCATTTAGTGGTACCCTCGCTACATGCACTCCCAAGTCATGTATTTTGAGCTTGGTGTGTATTTCTTAAGGAATACACTACTTAATTTTCTCTTAGTGGCTGCCACTCTCGCAAAAAATATGGTTTATAGCCTTACATCTGCCTTTTTGGGCAAAATATGAGTATATCTTAATGCACCCCCCAGCAGGCCTGTCATACGCCTGCTGGAGTCCAAATACCACACCAGTAATCACTGCTATACCAGATGTAATTCTAAAACCTGTGCAGTCAGATTTAGCAAGTTACAGAGTATTTTCTGGCCAAATTTCAGGATTATAGACCAACATTTGGTACTCATTTGGGCTGATTTACATCTTTTTTCGACCACTTTAACAGCTCTATTTGGGTTAAATAATTTCTGTTCAGAGGTGTAATGCCCCAAATGCGCCCAAAATGTCCTCTTTCATTGTCAAAACATGAATAAAATTAATTTTGGGCTTCAGAATTGATACATTATGATATACTTGACATAACCACCCATGGGGGGGTTGTCAGACCAGCCCCTCACCCCGGAACTGAAATTCCTAATATGGCTCTTGAGTGGTTCAGACCAATGCAATTTCATTCTCTGATATAAACTGAGTTTTCTGTGAAAATTTGAGCCAGATACAACTACTTTAAGGGGTGTTTTGATCTGATTTGCCATTTAGTGGTACCCTCGCTACATGCACTCCCAAGTCATGTATTTTGAGCTTGGTGTGTATTTCTTAAGGAATACACTACTTAATTTTCTCTTAGTGGCTGCCACTCTCGCAAAAAATATGGTTTATAGCCTTACATCTGCCTTTTTGGGCAAAATATGAGTATATCTTAATGCACCCCCCAGCAGGCCTGTCATACGCCTGCTGGAGTCCAAATACCACACCAGTAATCACTGCTATACCAGATGTAATTCTAAAACCTGTGCAGTCAGATTTAGCAAGTTACAGAGTATTTTCTGGCCAAATTTCAGGATTATAGACCAACATTTGGTACTCATTTGGGCTGATTTACATCTTTTTTCGACCACTTTAACAGCTCTATTTGGGTTAAATAATTTCTGTTCAGAGGTGTAATGCCCCAAATGCGCCCAAAATGTCCTCTTTCATTGTCAAAACATGAATAAAATTAATTTTGGGCTTCAGAATTGATACATTATGATATACTTGACATAACCACCCATGGGGGGGTTGTCAGACCAGCCCCACACCCCGGAACTGAAATTCCTAATATGGCTCTTGAGTGGTTCAGACCAATGCAATTTCATTCTCTGATATAAACTGAGTTTTCTGTGAAAATTTGAGCCAGATACAACTACTTTAAGGGGTGTTTTGATCTGATTTGCCATTTAGTGGTACCCTCGCTACATGCACTCCCAAGTCATGTATTTTGAGCTTGGTGTGTATTTCTTAAGGAATACACTACTTAATTTTCTCTTAGTGGCTGCCACTCTCGCAAAAAATATGGTTTATAGCCTTACATCTGCCTTTTTGGGCAAAATATGAGTATATCTTAATGCACCCCCCAGCAGGCCTGTCATACGCCTGCTGGAGTCCAAATACCACACCAGTAATCACTGCTATACCAGATGTAATTCTAAAACCTGTGCAGTCAGATTTAGCAAGTTACAGAGTATTTTCTGGCCAAATTTCAGGATTATAGACCAACATTTGGTACTCATTTGGGCTGATTTACATCTTTTTTCGACCACTTTAACAGCTCTATTTGGGTTAAATAATTTCTGTTCAGAGGTGTAATGCCCCAAATGCGCCCAAAATGTCCTCTTTCATTGTCAAAACATGAATAAAATTAATTTTGGGCTTCAGAATTGATACATTATGATATACTTGACATAACCACCCATGGGGGGGTTGTCAGACCAGCCCCACACCCCGGAACTGAAATTCCTAATATGGCTCTTGAGTGGTTCAGACCAATGCAATTTCATTCTCTGATATAAACTGAGTTTTCTGTGAAAATTTGAGCCAGATACAACTACTTTAAGGGGTGTTTTGATCTGATTTGCCATTTAGTGGTACCCTCGCTACATGCACTCCCAAGTCATGTATTTTGAGCTTGGTGTGTATTTCTTAAGGAATACACTACTTAATTTTCTCTTAGTGGCTGCCACTCTCGCAAAAAATATGGTTTATAGCCTTACATCTGCCTTTTTGGGCAAAATATGAGTATATCTTAATGCACCCCCCAGCAGGCCTGTCATACGCCTGCTGGAGTCCAAATACCACACCAGTAATCACTGCTATACCAGATGTAATTCTAAAACCTGTGCAGTCAGATTTAGCAAGTTACAGAGTATTTTCTGGCCAAATTTCAGGATTATAGACCAACATTTGGTACTCATTTGGGCTGATTTACATCTTTTTTCGACCACTTTAACAGCTCTATTTGGGTTAAATAATTTCTGTTCAGAGGTGTAATGCCCCAAATGCGCCCAAAATGTCCTCTTTCATTGTCAAAACATGAATAAAATTAATTTTGGGCTTCAGAATTGATACATTATGATATACTTGACATAACCACCCATGGGGGGGTTGTCAGACCAGCCCCACACCCCGGAACTGAAATTCCTAATATGGCTCTTGAGTGGTTCAGACCAATGCAATTTCATTCTCTGATATAAACTGAGTTTTCTGTGAAAATTTGAGCCAGATACAACTACTTTAAGGGGTGTTTTGATCTGATTTGCCATTTAGTGGTACCCTCGCTACATGCACTCCCAAGTCATGTATTTTGAGCTTGGTGTGTATTTCTTAAGGAATACACTACTTAATTTTCTCTTAGTGGCTGCCACTCTCGCAAAAAATATGGTTTATAGCCTTACATCTGCCTTTTTGGGCAAAATATGAGTATATCTTAATGCACCCCCCAGCAGGCCTGTCATACGCCTGCTGGAGTCCAAATACCACACCAGTAATCACTGCTATACCAGATGTAATTCTAAAACCTGTGCAGTCAGATTTAGCAAGTTACAGAGTATTTTCTGGCCAAATTTCAGGATTATAGACCAACATTTGGTACTCATTTAGGCTGATTTACATCTTTTTTCGACCACTTTAACAGCTCTATTTGGGTTAAATAATTTCTGTTCAGAGGTGTAATGCCCCAAATGCGCCCAAAATGTCCTCTTTCATTGTCAAAACATGAATAAAATTAATTTTGGGCTTCAGAATTGATACATTATGATATACTTGACATAACCACCCATGGGGGGGTTGTCAGACCAGCCCCTCACCCCGGAACTGAAATTCCTAATATGGCTCTTGAGTGGTTCAGACCAATGCAATTTCATTCTCTGATATAAACTGAGTTTTCTGTGAAAATTTGAGCCAGATACAACTACTTTAAGGGGTGTTTTGATCTGATTTGCCATTTAGTGGTACCCTCGCTACATGCACTCCCAAGTCATGTATTTTGAGCTTGGTGTGTATTTCTTAAGGAATACACTACTTAATTTTCTCTTAGTGGCTGCCACTCTCGCAAAAAATATGGTTTATAGCCTTACATCTGCCTTTTTGGGCAAAATATGAGTATATCTTAATGCACGCCCCAGCAGGCCTGTCATACGCCTGCTGGAGTCCAAATACCACACCAGTAATCACTGCTATACCAGATGTAATTCTAAAACCTGTGCAGTCAGATTTAGCAAGTTACAGAGTATTTTCTGGCCAAATTTCAGGATTATAGACCAACATTTGGTACTCATTTGGGCTGATTTACATCTTTTTTCGACCACTTTAACAGCTCTATTTGGGTTAAATAATTTCTGTTCAGAGGTGTAATGCCCCAAATGCGCCCAAAATGTCCTCTTTCATTGTCAAAACATGAATAAAATTAATTTTGGGCTTCAGAATTGATACATTATGATATACTTGACATAACCACCCATGGGGGGGGTTGTCAGACCAGCCCCACACCCCGGAACTGAAATTCCTAATATGGCTCTTGAGTGGTTCAGACCAATGCAATTTCATTCTCTGATATAAACTGAGTTTTCTGTGAAAATTTGAGCCAGATACAACTACTTTAAGGGGTGTTTTGATCTGATTTGCCATTTAGTGGTACCCTCGCTACATGCACTCCCAAGTCATGTATTTTGAGCTTGGTGTGTATTTCTTAAGGAATACACTACTTAATTTTCTCTTAGTGGCTGCCACTCTCGCAAAAAATATGGTTTATAGCCTTACATCTGCCTTTTTGGGCAAAATATGAGTATATCTTAATGCACCCCCCAGCAGGCCTGTCATACGCCTGCTGGAGTCCAAATACCACACCAGTAATCACTGCTATACCAGATGTAATTCTAAAACCTGTGCAGTCAGATTTAGCAAGTTACAGAGTATTTTCTGGCCAAATTTCAGGATTATAGACCAACATTTGGTACTCATTTGGGCTGATTTACATCTTTTTTCGACCACTTTAACAGCTCTATTTGGGTTAAATAATTTCTGTTCAGAGGTGTAATGCCCCAAATGCGCCCAAAATGTCCTCTTTCATTGTCAAAACATGAATAAAATTAATTTTGGGCTTCAGAATTGATACATTATGATATACTTGACATAACCACCCATGGGGGGGGTTGTCAGACCAGCCCCACACCCCGGAACTGAAATTCCTAATATGGCTCTTGAGTGGTTCAGACCAATGCAATTTCATTCTCTGATATAAACTGAGTTTTCTGTGAAAATTTGAGCCAGATACAACTACTTTAAGGGGTGTTTTGATCTGATTTGCCATTTAGTGGTACCCTCGCTACATGCACTCCCAAGTCATGTATTTTGAGCTTGGTGTGTATTTCTTAAGGAATACACTACTTAATTTTCTCTTAGTGGCTGCCACTCTCGCAAAAAATATGGTTTATAGCCTTACATCTGCCTTTTTGGGCAAAATATGAGTATATCTTAATGCACCCCCCAGCAGGCCTGTCATACGCCTGCTGGAGTCCAAATACCACACCAGTAATCACTGCTATACCAGATGTAATTCTAAAACCTGTGCAGTCAGATTTAGCAAGTTACAGAGTATTTTCTGGCCAAATTTCAGGATTATAGACCAACATTTGGTACTCATTTGGGCTGATTTACATCTTTTTTCGACCACTTTAACAGCTCTATTTGGGTTAAATAATTTCTGTTCAGAGGTGTAATGCCCCAAATGCGCCCAAAATGTCCTCTTTCATTGTCAAAACATGAATAAAATTAATTTTGGGCTTCAGAATTGATACATTATGATATACTTGACATAACCACCCATGGGGGGGTTGTCAGACCAGCCCCTCACCCCGGAACTGAAATTCCTAATATGGCTCTTGAGTGGTTCAGACCAATGCAATTTCATTCTCTGATATAAACTGAGTTTTCTGTGAAAATTTGAGCCAGATACAACTACTTTAAGGGGTGTTTTGATCTGATTTGCCATTTAGTGGTACCCTCGCTACATGCACTCCCAAGTCATGTATTTTGAGCTTGGTGTGTATTTCTTAAGGAATACACTACTTAATTTTCTCTTAGTGGCTGCCACTCTCGCAAAAAATATGGTTTATAGCCTTACATCTGCCTTTTTGGGCAAAATATGAGTATATCTTAATGCACCCCCCAGCAGGCCTGTCATACGCCTGCTGGAGTCCAAATACCACACCAGTAATCACTGCTATACCAGATGTAATTCTAAAACCTGTGCAGTCAGATTTAGCAAGTTACAGAGTATTTTCTGGCCAAATTTCAGGATTATAGACCAACATTTGGTACTCATTTGGGCTGATTTACATCTTTTTTCGACCACTTTAACAGCTCTATTTGGGTTAAATAATTTCTGTTCAGAGGTGTAATGCCCCAAATGCGCCCAAAATGTCCTCTTTCATTGTCAAAACATGAATAAAATTAATTTTGGGCTTCAGAATTGATACATTATGATATACTTGACATAACCACCCATGGGGGGGTTGTCAGACCAGCCCCACACCCCGGAACTGAAATTCCTAATATGGCTCTTGAGTGGTTCAGACCAATGCAATTTCATTCTCTGATATAAACTGAGTTTTCTGTGAAAATTTGAGCCAGATACAACTACTTTAAGGGGTGTTTTGATCTGATTTGCCATTTAGTGGTACCCTCGCTACATGCACTCCCAAGTCATGTATTTTGAGCTTGGTGTGTATTTCTTAAGGAATACACTACTTAATTTTCTCTTAGTGGCTGCCACTCTCGCAAAAAATATGGTTTATAGCCTTACATCTGCCTTTTTGGGCAAAATATGAGTATATCTTAATGCACCCCCCAGCAGGCCTGTCATACGCCTGCTGGAGTCCAAATACCACACCAGTAATCACTGCTATACCAGATGTAATTCTAAAACCTGTGCAGTCAGATTTAGCAAGTTACAGAGTATTTTCTGGCCAAATTTCAGGATTATAGACCAACATTTGGTACTCATTTGGGCTGATTTACATCTTTTTTCGACCACTTTAACAGCTCTATTTGGGTTAAATAATTTCTGTTCAGAGGTGTAATGCCCCAAATGCGCCCAAAATGTCCTCTTTCATTGTCAAAACATGAATAAAATTAATTTTGGGCTTCAGAATTGATACATTATGATATACTTGACATAACCACCCATGGGGGGGTTGTCAGACCAGCCCCTCACCCCGGAACTGAAATTCCTAATATGGCTCTTGAGTGGTTCAGACCAATGCAATTTCATTCTCTGATATAAACTGAGTTTTCTGTGAAAATTTGAGCCAGATACAACTACTTTAAGGGGTGTTTTGATCTGATTTGCCATTTAGTGGTACCCTCGCTACATGCACTCCCAAGTCATGTATTTTGAGCTTGGTGTGTATTTCTTAAGGAATACACTACTTAATTTTCTCTTAGTGGCTGCCACTCTCGCAAAAAATATGGTTTATAGCCTTACATCTGCCTTTTTGGGCAAAATATGAGTATATCTTAATGCACCCCCCAGCAGGCCTGTCATACGCCTGCTGGAGTCCAAATACCACACCAGTAATCACTGCTATACCAGATGTAATTCTAAAACCTGTGCAGTCAGATTTAGCAAGTTACAGAGTATTTTCTGGCCAAATTTCAGGATTATAGACCAACATTTGGTACTCATTTGGGCTGATTTACATCTTTTTTCGACCACTTTAACAGCTCTATTTGGGTTAAATAATTTCTGTTCAGAGGTGTAATGCCCCAAATGCGCCCAAAATGTCCTCTTTCATTGTCAAAACATGAATAAAATTAATTTTGGGCTTCAGAATTGATACATTATGATATACTTGACATAACCACCCATGGGGGGGTTGTCAGACCAGCCCCACACCCCGGAACTGAAATTCCTAATATGGCTCTTGAGTGGTTCAGACCAATGCAATTTCATTCTCTGATATAAACTGAGTTTTCTGTGAAAATTTGAGCCAGATACAACTACTTTAAGGGGTGTTTTGATCTGATTTGCCATTTAGTGGTACCCTCGCTACATGCACTCCCAAGTCATGTATTTTGAGCTTGGTGTGTATTTCTTAAGGAATACACTACTTAATTTTCTCTTAGTGGCTGCCACTCTCGCAAAAAATATGGTTTATAGCCTTACATCTGCCTTTTTGGGCAAAATATGAGTATATCTTAATGCACCCCCCAGCAGGCCTGTCATACGCCTGCTGGAGTCCAAATACCACACCAGTAATCACTGCTATACCAGATGTAATTCTAAAACCTGTGCAGTCAGATTTAGCAAGTTACAGAGTATTTTCTGGCCAAATTTCAGGATTATAGACCAACATTTGGTACTCATTTGGGCTGATTTACATCTTTTTTCGACCACTTTAACAGCTCTATTTGGGTTAAATAATTTCTGTTCAGAGGTGTAATGCCCCAAATGCGCCCAAAATGTCCTCTTTCATTGTCAAAACATGAATAAAATTAATTTTGGGCTTCAGAATTGATACATTATGATATACTTGACATAACCACCCATGGGGGGGTTGTCAGACCAGCCCCACACCCCGGAACTGAAATTCCTAATATGGCTCTTGAGTGGTTCAGACCAATGCAATTTCATTCTCTGATATAAACTGAGTTTTCTGTGAAAATTTGAGCCAGATACAACTACTTTAAGGGGTGTTTTGATCTGATTTGCCATTTAGTGGTACCCTCGCTACATGCACTCCCAAGTCATGTATTTTGAGCTTGGTGTGTATTTCTTAAGGAATACACTACTTAATTTTCTCTTAGTGGCTGCCACTCTCGCAAAAAATATGGTTTATAGCCTTACATCTGCCTTTTTGGGCAAAATATGAGTATATCTTAATGCACCCCCCAGCAGGCCTGTCATACGCCTGCTGGAGTCCAAATACCACACCAGTAATCACTGCTATACCAGATGTAATTCTAAAACCTGTGCAGTCAGATTTAGCAAGTTACAGAGTATTTTCTGGCCAAATTTCAGGATTATAGACCAACATTTGGTACTCATTTGGGCTGATTTACATCTTTTTTCGACCACTTTAACAGCTCTATTTGGGTTAAATAATTTCTGTTCAGAGGTGTAATGCCCCAAATGCGCCCAAAATGTCCTCTTTCATTGTCAAAACATGAATAAAATTAATTTTGGGCTTCAGAATTGATACATTATGATATACTTGACATAACCACCCATGGGGGGGTTGTCAGACCAGCCCCACACCCCGGAACTGAAATTCCTAATATGGCTCTTGAGTGGTTCAGACCAATGCAATTTCATTCTCTGATATAAACTGAGTTTTCTGTGAAAATTTGAGCCAGATACAACTACTTTAAGGGGTGTTTTGATCTGATTTGCCATTTAGTGGTACCCTCGCTACATGCACTCCCAAGTCATGTATTTTGAGCTTGGTGTGTATTTCTTAAGGAATACACTACTTAATTTTCTCTTAGTGGCTGCCACTCTCGCAAAAAATATGGTTTATAGCCTTACATCTGCCTTTTTGGGCAAAATATGAGTATATCTTAATGCACCCCCCAGCAGGCCTGTCATACGCCTGCTGGAGTCCAAATACCACACCAGTAATCACTGCTATACCAGATGTAATTCTAAAACCTGTGCAGTCAGATTTAGCAAGTTACAGAGTATTTTCTGGCCAAATTTCAGGATTATAGACCAACATTTGGTACTCATTTGGGCTGATTTACATCTTTTTTCGACCACTTTAACAGCTCTATTTGGGTTAAATAATTTCTGTTCAGAGGTGTAATGCCCCAAATGCGCCCAAAATGTCCTCTTTCATTGTCAAAACATGAATAAAATTAATTTTGGGCTTCAGAATTGATACATTATGATATACTTGACATAACCACCCATGGGGGGGTTGTCAGACCAGCCCCACACCCCGGAACTGAAATTCCTAATATGGCTCTTGAGTGGTTCAGACCAATGCAATTTCATTCTCTGATATAAACTGAGTTTTCTGTGAAAATTTGAGCCAGATACAACTACTTTAAGGGGTGTTTTGATCTGATTTGCCATTTAGTGGTACCCTCGCTACATGCACTCCCAAGTCATGTATTTTGAGCTTGGTGTGTATTTCTTAAGGAATACACTACTTAATTTTCTCTTAGTGGCTGCCACTCTCGCAAAAAATATGGTTTATAGCCTTACATCTGCCTTTTTGGGCAAAATATGAGTATATCTTAATGCACCCCCCAGCAGGCCTGTCATACGCCTGCTGGAGTCCAAATACCACACCAGTAATCACTGCTATACCAGATGTAATTCTAAAACCTGTGCAGTCAGATTTAGCAAGTTACAGAGTATTTTCTGGCCAAATTTCAGGATTATAGACCAACATTTGGTACTCATTTGGGCTGATTTACATCTTTTTTCGACCACTTTAACAGCTCTATTTGGGTTAAATAATTTCTGTTCAGAGGTGTAATGCCCCAAATGCGCCCAAAATGTCCTCTTTCATTGTCAAAACATGAATAAAATTAATTTTGGGCTTCAGAATTGATACATTATGATATACTTGACATAACCACCCATGGGGGGGTTGTCAGACCAGCCCCACACCCCGGAACTGAAATTCCTAATATGGCTCTTGAGTGGTTCAGACCAATGCAATTTCATTCTCTGATATAAACTGAGTTTTCTGTGAAAATTTGAGCCAGATACAACTACTTTAAGGGGTGTTTTGATCTGATTTGCCATTTAGTGGTACCCTCGCTACATGCACTCCCAAGTCATGTATTTTGAGCTTGGTGTGTATTTCTTAAGGAATACACTACTTAATTTTCTCTTAGTGGCTGCCACTCTCGCAAAAAATATGGTTTATAGCCTTACATCTGCCTTTTTGGGCAAAATATGAGTATATCTTAATGCACCCCCCAGCAGGCCTGTCATACGCCTGCTGGAGTCCAAATACCACACCAGTAATCACTGCTATACCAGATGTAATTCTAAAACCTGTGCAGTCAGATTTAGCAAGTTACAGAGTATTTTCTGGCCAAATTTCAGGATTATAGACCAACATTTGGTACTCATTTGGGCTGATTTACATCTTTTTTCGACCACTTTAACAGCTCTATTTGGGTTAAATAATTTCTGTTCAGAGGTGTAATGCCCCAAATGCGCCCAAAATGTCCTCTTTCATTGTCAAAACATGAATAAAATTAATTTTGGGCTTCAGAATTGATACATTATGATATACTTGACATAACCACCCATGGGGGGGTTGTCAGACCAGCCCCACACCCCGGAACTGAAATTCCTAATATGGCTCTTGAGTGGTTCAGACCAATGCAATTTCATTCTCTGATATAAACTGAGTTTTCTGTGAAAATTTGAGCCAGATACAACTACTTTAAGGGGTGTTTTGATCTGATTTGCCATTTAGTGGTACCCTCGCTACATGCACTCCCAAGTCATGTATTTTGAGCTTGGTGTGTATTTCTTAAGGAATACACTACTTAATTTTCTCTTAGTGGCTGCCACTCTCGCAAAAAATATGGTTTATAGCCTTACATCTGCCTTTTTGGGCAAAATATGAGTATATCTTAATGCACCCCCCAGCAGGCCTGTCATACGCCTGCTGGAGTCCAAATACCACACCAGTAATCACTGCTATACCAGATGTAATTCTAAAACCTGTGCAGTCAGATTTAGCAAGTTACAGAGTATTTTCTGGCCAAATTTCAGGATTATAGACCAACATTTGGTACTCATTTGGGCTGATTTACATCTTTTTTCGACCACTTTAACAGCTCTATTTGGGTTAAATAATTTCTGTTCAGAGGTGTAATGCCCCAAATGCGCCCAAAATGTCCTCTTTCATTGTCAAAACATGAATAAAATTAATTTTGGGCTTCAGAATTGATACATTATGATATACTTGACATAACCACCCATGGGGGGGTTGTCAGACCAGCCCCACACCCCGGAACTGAAATTCCTAATATGGCTCTTGAGTGGTTCAGACCAATGCAATTTCATTCTCTGATATAAACTGAGTTTTCTGTGAAAATTTGAGCCAGATACAACTACTTTAAGGGGTGTTTTGATCTGATTTGCCATTTAGTGGTACCCTCGCTACATGCACTCCCAAGTCATGTATTTTGAGCTTGGTGTGTATTTCTTAAGGAATACACTACTTAATTTTCTCTTAGTGGCTGCCACTCTCGCAAAAAATATGGTTTATAGCCTTACATCTGCCTTTTTGGGCAAAATATGAGTATATCTTAATGCACCCCCCAGCAGGCCTGTCATACGCCTGCTGGAGTCCAAATACCACACCAGTAATCACTGCTATACCAGATGTAATTCTAAAACCTGTGCAGTCAGATTTAGCAAGTTACAGAGTATTTTCTGGCCAAATTTCAGGATTATAGACCAACATTTGGTACTCATTTGGGCTGATTTACATCTTTTTTCGACCACTTTAACAGCTCTATTTGGGTTAAATAATTTCTGTTCAGAGGTGTAATGCCCCAAATGCGCCCAAAATGTCCTCTTTCATTGTCAAAACATGAATAAAATTAATTTTGGGCTTCAGAATTGATACATTATGATATACTTGACATAACCACCCATGGGGGGGTTGTCAGACCAGCCCCACACCCCGGAACTGAAATTCCTAATATGGCTCTTGAGTGGTTCAGACCAATGCAATTTCATTCTCTGATATAAACTGAGTTTTCTGTGAAAATTTGAGCCAGATACAACTACTTTAAGGGGTGTTTTGATCTGATTTGCCATTTAGTGGTACCCTCGCTACATGCACTCCCAAGTCATGTATTTTGAGCTTGGTGTGTATTTCTTAAGGAATACACTACTTAATTTTCTCTTAGTGGCTGCCACTCTCGCAAAAAATATGGTTTATAGCCTTACATCTGCCTTTTTGGGCAAAATATGAGTATATCTTAATGCACCCCCCAGCAGGCCTGTCATACGCCTGCTGGAGTCCAAATACCACACCAGTAATCACTGCTATACCAGATGTAATTCTAAAACCTGTGCAGTCAGATTTAGCAAGTTACAGAGTATTTTCTGGCCAAATTTCAGGATTATAGACCAACATTTGGTACTCATTTGGGCTGATTTACATCTTTTTTCGACCACTTTAACAGCTCTATTTGGGTTAAATAATTTCTGTTCAGAGGTGTAATGCCCCAAATGCGCCCAAAATGTCCTCTTTCATTGTCAAAACATGAATAAAATTAATTTTGGGCTTCAGAATTGATACATTATGATATACTTGACATAACCACCCATGGGGGGGTTGTCAGACCAGCCCCACACCCCGGAACTGAAATTCCTAATATGGCTCTTGAGTGGTTCAGACCAATGCAATTTCATTCTCTGATATAAACTGAGTTTTCTGTGAAAATTTGAGCCAGATACAACTACTTTAAGGGGTGTTTTGATCTGATTTGCCATTTAGTGGTACCCTCGCTACATGCACTCCCAAGTCATGTATTTTGAGCTTGGTGTGTATTTCTTAAGGAATACACTACTTAATTTTCTCTTAGTGGCTGCCACTCTCGCAAAAAATATGGTTTATAGCCTTACATCTGCCTTTTTGGGCAAAATATGAGTATATCTTAATGCACCCCCCAGCAGGCCTGTCATACGCCTGCTGGAGTCCAAATACCACACCAGTAATCACTGCTATACCAGATGTAATTCTAAAACCTGTGCAGTCAGATTTAGCAAGTTACAGAGTATTTTCTGGCCAAATTTCAGGATTATAGACCAACATTTGGTACTCATTTGGGCTGATTTACATCTTTTTTCGACCACTTTAACAGCTCTATTTGGGTTAAATAATTTCTGTTCAGAGGTGTAATGCCCCAAATGCGCCCAAAATGTCCTCTTTCATTGTCAAAACATGAATAAAATTAATTTTGGGCTTCAGAATTGATACATTATGATATACTTGACATAACCACCCATGGGGGGGTTGTCAGACCAGCCCCACACCCCGGAACTGAAATTCCTAATATGGCTCTTGAGTGGTTCAGACCAATGCAATTTCATTCTCTGATATAAACTGAGTTTTCTGTGAAAATTTGAGCCAGATACAACTACTTTAAGGGGTGTTTTGATCTGATTTGCCATTTAGTGGTACCCTCGCTACATGCACTCCCAAGTCATGTATTTTGAGCTTGGTGTGTATTTCTTAAGGAATACACTACTTAATTTTCTCTTAGTGGCTGCCACTCTCGCAAAAAATATGGTTTATAGCCTTACATCTGCCTTTTTGGGCAAAATATGAGTATATCTTAATGCACCCCCCAGCAGGCCTGTCATACGCCTGCTGGAGTCCAAATACCACACCAGTAATCACTGCTATACCAGATGTAATTCTAAAACCTGTGCAGTCAGATTTAGCAAGTTACAGAGTATTTTCTGGCCAAATTTCAGGATTATAGACCAACATTTGGTACTCATTTGGGCTGATTTACATCTTTTTTCGACCACTTTAACAGCTCTATTTGGGTTAAATAATTTCTGTTCAGAGGTGTAATGCCCCAAATGCGCCCAAAATGTCCTCTTTCATTGTCAAAACATGAATAAAATTAATTTTGGGCTTCAGAATTGATACATTATGATATACTTGACATAACCACCCATGGGGGGGTTGTCAGACCAGCCCCACACCCCGGAACTGAAATTCCTAATATGGCTCTTGAGTGGTTCAGACCAATGCAATTTCATTCTCTGATATAAACTGAGTTTTCTGTGAAAATTTGAGCCAGATACAACTACTTTAAGGGGTGTTTTGATCTGATTTGCCATTTAGTGGTACCCTCGCTACATGCACTCCCAAGTCATGTATTTTGAGCTTGGTGTGTATTTCTTAAGGAATACACTACTTAATTTTCTCTTAGTGGCTGCCACTCTCGCAAAAAATATGGTTTATAGCCTTACATCTGCCTTTTTGGGCAAAATATGAGTATATCTTAATGCACCCCCCAGCAGGCCTGTCATACGCCTGCTGGAGTCCAAATACCACACCAGTAATCACTGCTATACCAGATGTAATTCTAAAACCTGTGCAGTCAGATTTAGCAAGTTACAGAGTATTTTCTGGCCAAATTTCAGGATTATAGACCAACATTTGGTACTCATTTGGGCTGATTTACATCTTTTTTCGACCACTTTAACAGCTCTATTTGGGTTAAATAATTTCTGTTCAGAGGTGTAATGCCCCAAATGCGCCCAAAATGTCCTCTTTCATTGTCAAAACATGAATAAAATTAATTTTGGGCTTCAGAATTGATACATTATGATATACTTGACATAACCACCCATGGGGGGGTTGTCAGACCAGCCCCACACCCCGGAACTGAAATTCCTAATATGGCTCTTGAGTGGTTCAGACCAATGCAATTTCATTCTCTGATATAAACTGAGTTTTCTGTGAAAATTTGAGCCAGATACAACTACTTTAAGGGGTGTTTTGATCTGATTTGCCATTTAGTGGTACCCTCGCTACATGCACTCCCAAGTCATGTATTTTGAGCTTGGTGTGTATTTCTTAAGGAATACACTACTTAATTTTCTCTTAGTGGCTGCCACTCTCGCAAAAAATATGGTTTATAGCCTTACATCTGCCTTTTTGGGCAAAATATGAGTATATCTTAATGCACCCCCCAGCAGGCCTGTCATACGCCTGCTGGAGTCCAAATACCACACCAGTAATCACTGCTATACCAGATGTAATTCTAAAACCTGTGCAGTCAGATTTAGCAAGTTACAGAGTATTTTCTGGCCAAATTTCAGGATTATAGACCAACATTTGGTACTCATTTGGGCTGATTTACATCTTTTTTCGACCACTTTAACAGCTCTATTTGGGTTAAATAATTTCTGTTCAGAGGTGTAATGCCCCAAATGCGCCCAAAATGTCCTCTTTCATTGTCAAAACATGAATAAAATTAATTTTGGGCTTCAGAATTGATACATTATGATATACTTGACATAACCACCCATGGGGGGGTTGTCAGACCAGCCCCACACCCCGGAACTGAAATTCCTAATATGGCTCTTGAGTGGTTCAGACCAATGCAATTTCATTCTCTGATATAAACTGAGTTTTCTGTGAAAATTTGAGCCAGATACAACTACTTTAAGGGGTGTTTTGATCTGATTTGCCATTTAGTGGTACCCTCGCTACATGCACTCCCAAGTCATGTATTTTGAGCTTGGTGTGTATTTCTTAAGGAATACACTACTTAATTTTCTCTTAGTGGCTGCCACTCTCGCAAAAAATATGGTTTATAGCCTTACATCTGCCTTTTTGGGCAAAATATGAGTATATCTTAATGCACCCCCCAGCAGGCCTGTCATACGCCTGCTGGAGTCCAAATACCACACCAGTAATCACTGCTATACCAGATGTAATTCTAAAACCTGTGCAGTCAGATTTAGCAAGTTACAGAGTATTTTCTGGCCAAATTTCAGGATTATAGACCAACATTTGGTACTCATTTGGGCTGATTTACATCTTTTTTCGACCACTTTAACAGCTCTATTTGGGTTAAATAATTTCTGTTCAGAGGTGTAATGCCCCAAATGCGCCCAAAATGTCCTCTTTCATTGTCAAAACATGAATAAAATTAATTTTGGGCTTCAGAATTGATACATTATGATATACTTGACATAACCACCCATGGGGGGGTTGTCAGACCAGCCCCACACCCCGGAACTGAAATTCCTAATATGGCTCTTGAGTGGTTCAGACCAATGCAATTTCATTCTCTGATATAAACTGAGTTTTCTGTGAAAATTTGAGCCAGATACAACTACTTTAAGGGGTGTTTTGATCTGATTTGCCATTTAGTGGTACCCTCGCTACATGCACTCCCAAGTCATGTATTTTGAGCTTGGTGTGTATTTCTTAAGGAATACACTACTTAATTTTCTCTTAGTGGCTGCCACTCTCGCAAAAAATATGGTTTATAGCCTTACATCTGCCTTTTTGGGCAAAATATGAGTATATCTTAATGCACCCCCCAGCAGGCCTGTCATACGCCTGCTGGAGTCCAAATACCACACCAGTAATCACTGCTATACCAGATGTAATTCTAAAACCTGTGCAGTCAGATTTAGCAAGTTACAGAGTATTTTCTGGCCAAATTTCAGGATTATAGACCAACATTTGGTACTCATTTGGGCTGATTTACATCTTTTTTCGACCACTTTAACAGCTCTATTTGGGTTAAATAATTTCTGTTCAGAGGTGTAATGCCCCAAATGCGCCCAAAATGTCCTCTTTCATTGTCAAAACATGAATAAAATTAATTTTGGGCTTCAGAATTGATACATTATGATATACTTGACATAACCACCCATGGGGGGGTTGTCAGACCAGCCCCACACCCCGGAACTGAAATTCCTAATATGGCTCTTGAGTGGTTCAGACCAATGCAATTTCATTCTCTGATATAAACTGAGTTTTCTGTGAAAATTTGAGCCAGATACAACTACTTTAAGGGGTGTTTTGATCTGATTTGCCATTTAGTGGTACCCTCGCTACATGCACTCCCAAGTCATGTATTTTGAGCTTGGTGTGTATTTCTTAAGGAATACACTACTTAATTTTCTCTTAGTGGCTGCCACTCTCGCAAAAAATATGGTTTATAGCCTTACATCTGCCTTTTTGGGCAAAATATGAGTATATCTTAATGCACCCCCCAGCAGGCCTGTCATACGCCTGCTGGAGTCCAAATACCACACCAGTAATCACTGCTATACCAGATGTAATTCTAAAACCTGTGCAGTCAGATTTAGCAAGTTACAGAGTATTTTCTGGCCAAATTTCAGGATTATAGACCAACATTTGGTACTCATTTGGGCTGATTTACATCTTTTTTCGACCACTTTAACAGCTCTATTTGGGTTAAATAATTTCTGTTCAGAGGTGTAATGCCCCAAATGCGCCCAAAATGTCCTCTTTCATTGTCAAAACATGAATAAAATTAATTTTGGGCTTCAGAATTGATACATTATGATATACTTGACATAACCACCCATGGGGGGGTTGTCAGACCAGCCCCACACCCCGGAACTGAAATTCCTAATATGGCTCTTGAGTGGTTCAGACCAATGCAATTTCATTCTCTGATATAAACTGAGTTTTCTGTGAAAATTTGAGCCAGATACAACTACTTTAAGGGGTGTTTTGATCTGATTTGCCATTTAGTGGTACCCTCGCTACATGCACTCCCAAGTCATGTATTTTGAGCTTGGTGTGTATTTCTTAAGGAATACACTACTTAATTTTCTCTTAGTGGCTGCCACTCTCGCAAAAAATATGGTTTATAGCCTTACATCTGCCTTTTTGGGCAAAATATGAGTATATCTTAATGCACCCCCCAGCAGGCCTGTCATACGCCTGCTGGAGTCCAAATACCACACCAGTAATCACTGCTATACCAGATGTAATTCTAAAACCTGTGCAGTCAGATTTAGCAAGTTACAGAGTATTTTCTGGCCAAATTTCAG
The DNA here is from genome assembly GCA_964017235.1 of Sabellastarte sp. h YS-2021. NCBI lineage: Eukaryota > Metazoa > Annelida > Polychaeta > Sabellida > Sabellidae > Sabellastarte > Sabellastarte sp. h YS-2021. The sequence goes on from CAXHLB010000428.1 coordinate 45,212, forward strand.
GATTATAGACCAACATTTGGTACTCATTTGGGCTGATTTACATCTTTTTTCGACCACTTTAACAGCTCTATTTGGGTTAAATAATTTCTGTTCAGAGGTGTAATGCCCCAAATGCGCCCAAAATGTCCTCTTTCATTGTCAAAACATGAATAAAATTAATTTTGGGCTTCAGAATTGATACATTATGATATACTTGACATAACCACCCATGGGGGGGTTGTCAGACCAGCCCCACACCCCGGAACTGAAATTCCTAATATGGCTCTTGAGTGGTTCAGACCAATGCAATTTCATTCTCTGATATAAACTGAGTTTTCTGTGAAAATTTGAGCCAGATACAACTACTTTAAGGGGTGTTTTGATCTGATTTGCCATTTAGTGGTACCCTCGCTACATGCACTCCCAAGTCATGTATTTTGAGCTTGGTGTGTATTTCTTAAGGAATACACTACTTAATTTTCTCTTAGTGGCTGCCACTCTCGCAAAAAATATGGTTTATAGCCTTACATCTGCCTTTTTGGGCAAAATATGAGTATATCTTAATGCACCCCCCAGCAGGCCTGTCATACGCCTGCTGGAGTCCAAATACCACACCAGTAATCACTGCTATACCAGATGTAATTCTAAAACCTGTGCAGTCAGATTTAGCAAGTTACAGAGTATTTTCTGGCCAAATTTCAGGATTATAGACCAACATTTGGTACTCATTTGGGCTGATTTACATCTTTTTTCGACCACTTTAACAGCTCTATTTGGGTTAAATAATTTCTGTTCAGAGGTGTAATGCCCCAAATGCGCCCAAAATGTCCTCTTTCATTGTCAAAACATGAATAAAATTAATTTTGGGCTTCAGAATTGATACATTATGATATACTTGACATAACCACCCATGGGGGGGTTGTCAGACCAGCCCCACACCCCGGAACTGAAATTCCTAATATGGCTCTTGAGTGGTTCAGACCAATGCAATTTCATTCTCTGATATAAACTGAGTTTTCTGTGAAAATTTGAGCCAGATACAACTACTTTAAGGGGTGTTTTGATCTGATTTGCCATTTAGTGGTACCCTCGCTACATGCACTCCCAAGTCATGTATTTTGAGCTTGGTGTGTATTTCTTAAGGAATACACTACTTAATTTTCTCTTAGTGGCTGCCACTCTCGCAAAAAATATGGTTTATAGCCTTACATCTGCCTTTTTGGGCAAAATATGAGTATATCTTAATGCACCCCCCAGCAGGCCTGTCATACGCCTGCTGGAGTCCAAATACCACACCAGTAATCACTGCTATACCAGATGTAATTCTAAAACCTGTGCAGTCAGATTTAGCAAGTTACAGAGTATTTTCTGGCCAAATTTCAGGATTATAGACCAACATTTGGTACTCATTTGGGCTGATTTACATCTTTTTTCGACCACTTTAACAGCTCTATTTGGGTTAAATAATTTCTGTTCAGAGGTGTAATGCCCCAAATGCGCCCAAAATGTCCTCTTTCATTGTCAAAACATGAATAAAATTAATTTTGGGCTTCAGAATTGATACATTATGATATACTTGACATAACCACCCATGGGGGGGTTGTCAGACCAGCCCCTCACCCCGGAACTGAAATTCCTAATATGGCTCTTGAGTGGTTCAGACCAATGCAATTTCATTCTCTGATATAAACTGAGTTTTCTGTGAAAATTTGAGCCAGATACAACTACTTTAAGGGGTGTTTTGATCTGATTTGCCATTTAGTGGTACCCTCGCTACATGCACTCCCAAGTCATGTATTTTGAGCTTGGTGTGTATTTCTTAAGGAATACACTACTTAATTTTCTCTTAGTGGCTGCCACTCTCGCAAAAAATATGGTTTATAGCCTTACATCTGCCTTTTTGGGCAAAATATGAGTATATCTTAATGCACCCCCCAGCAGGCCTGTCATACGCCTGCTGGAGTCCAAATACCACACCAGTAATCACTGCTATACCAGATGTAATTCTAAAACCTGTGCAGTCAGATTTAGCAAGTTACAGAGTATTTTCTGGCCAAATTTCAGGATTATAGACCAACATTTGGTACTCATTTGGGCTGATTTACATCTTTTTTCGACCACTTTAACAGCTCTATTTGGGTTAAATAATTTCTGTTCAGAGGTGTAATGCCCCAAATGCGCCCAAAATGTCCTCTTTCATTGTCAAAACATGAATAAAATTAATTTTGGGCTTCAGAATTGATACATTATGATATACTTGACATAACCACCCATGGGGGGGTTGTCAGACCAGCCCCACACCCCGGAACTGAAATTCCTAATATGGCTCTTGAGTGGTTCAGACCAATGCAATTTCATTCTCTGATATAAACTGAGTTTTCTGTGAAAATTTGAGCCAGATACAACTACTTTAAGGGGTGTTTTGATCTGATTTGCCATTTAGTGGTACCCTCGCTACATGCACTCCCAAGTCATGTATTTTGAGCTTGGTGTGTATTTCTTAAGGAATACACTACTTAATTTTCTCTTAGTGGCTGCCACTCTCGCAAAAAATATGGTTTATAGCCTTACATCTGCCTTTTTGGGCAAAATATGAGTATATCTTAATGCACCCCCCAGCAGGCCTGTCATACGCCTGCTGGAGTCCAAATACCACACCAGTAATCACTGCTATACCAGATGTAATTCTAAAACCTGTGCAGTCAGATTTAGCAAGTTACAGAGTATTTTCTGGCCAAATTTCAGGATTATAGACCAACATTTGGTACTCATTTGGGCTGATTTACATCTTTTTTCGACCACTTTAACAGCTCTATTTGGGTTAAATAATTTCTGTTCAGAGGTGTAATGCCCCAAATGCGCCCAAAATGTCCTCTTTCATTGTCAAAACATGAATAAAATTAATTTTGGGCTTCAGAATTGATACATTATGATATACTTGACATAACCACCCATGGGGGGGTTGTCAGACCAGCCCCTCACCCCGGAACTGAAATTCCTAATATGGCTCTTGAGTGGTTCAGACCAATGCAATTTCATTCTCTGATATAAACTGAGTTTTCTGTGAAAATTTGAGCCAGATACAACTACTTTAAGGGGTGTTTTGATCTGATTTGCCATTTAGTGGTACCCTCGCTACATGCACTCCCAAGTCATGTATTTTGAGCTTGGTGTGTATTTCTTAAGGAATACACTACTTAATTTTCTCTTAGTGGCTGCCACTCTCGCAAAAAATATGGTTTATAGCCTTACATCTGCCTTTTTGGGCAAAATATGAGTATATCTTAATGCACCCCCCAGCAGGCCTGTCATACGCCTGCTGGAGTCCAAATACCACACCAGTAATCACTGCTATACCAGATGTAATTCTAAAACCTGTGCAGTCAGATTTAGCAAGTTACAGAGTATTTTCTGGCCAAATTTCAGGATTATAGACCAACATTTGGTACTCATTTGGGCTGATTTACATCTTTTTTCGACCACTTTAACAGCTCTATTTGGGTTAAATAATTTCTGTTCAGAGGTGTAATGCCCCAAATGCGCCCAAAATGTCCTCTTTCATTGTCAAAACATGAATAAAATTAATTTTGGGCTTCAGAATTGATACATTATGATATACTTGACATAACCACCCATGGGGGGGTTGTCAGACCAGCCCCACACCCCGGAACTGAAATTCCTAATATGGCTCTTGAGTGGTTCAGACCAATGCAATTTCATTCTCTGATATAAACTGAGTTTTCTGTGAAAATTTGAGCCAGATACAACTACTTTAAGGGGTGTTTTGATCTGATTTGCCATTTAGTGGTACCCTCGCTACATGCACTCCCAAGTCATGTATTTTGAGCTTGGTGTGTATTTCTTAAGGAATACACTACTTAATTTTCTCTTAGTGGCTGCCACTCTCGCAAAAAATATGGTTTATAGCCTTACATCTGCCTTTTTGGGCAAAATATGAGTATATCTTAATGCACCCCCCAGCAGGCCTGTCATACGCCTGCTGGAGTCCAAATACCACACCAGTAATCACTGCTATACCAGATGTAATTCTAAAACCTGTGCAGTCAGATTTAGCAAGTTACAGAGTATTTTCTGGCCAAATTTCAGGATTATAGACCAACATTTGGTACTCATTTGGGCTGATTTACATCTTTTATCGACCACTTTAACAGCTCTATTTGGGTTAAATAATTTCTGTTCAGAGGTGTAATGCCCCAAATGCGCCCAAAATGTCCTCTTTCATTGTCAAAACATGAATAAAATTAATTTTGGGCTTCAGAATTGATACATTATGATATACTTGACATAACCACCCATGGGGGGGTTGTCAGACCAGCCCCACACCCCGGAACTGAAATTCCTAATATGGCTCTTGAGTGGTTCAGACCAATGCAATTTCATTCTCTGATATAAACTGAGTTTTCTGTGAAAATTTGAGCCAGATACAACTACTTTAAGGGGTGTTTTGATCTGATTTGCCATTTAGTGGTACCCTCGCTACATGCACTCCCAAGTCATGTATTTTGAGCTTGGTGTGTATTTCTTAAGGAATACACTACTTAATTTTCTCTTAGTGGCTGCCACTCTCGCAAAAAATATGGTTTATAGCCTTACATCTGCCTTTTTGGGCAAAATATGAGTATATCTTAATGCACCCCCCAGCAGGCCTGTCATACGCCTGCTGGAGTCCAAATACCACACCAGTAATCACTGCTATACCAGATGTAATTCTAAAACCTGTGCAGTCAGATTTAGCAAGTTACAGAGTATTTTCTGGCCAAATTTCAGGATTATAGACCAACATTTGGTACTCATTTGGGCTGATTTACATCTTTTTTCGACCACTTTAACAGCTCTATTTGGGTTAAATAATTTCTGTTCAGAGGTGTAATGCCCCAAATGCGCCCAAAATGTCCTCTTTCATTGTCAAAACATGAATAAAATTAATTTTGGGCTTCAGAATTGATACATTATGATATACTTGACATAACCACCCATGGGGGTGTTGTCAGACCAGCCCCACACCCCGGAACTGAAATTCCTAATATGGCTCTTGAGTGGTTCAGACCAATGCAATTTCATTCTCTGATATAAACTGAGTTTTCTGTGAAAATTTGAGCCAGATACAACTACTTTAAGGGGTGTTTTGATCTGATTTGCCATTTAGTGGTACCCTCGCTACATGCACTCCCAAGTCATGTATTTTGAGCTTGGTGTGTATTTCTTAAGGAATACACTACTTAATTTTCTCTTAGTGGCTGCCACTCTCGCAAAAAATATGGTTTATAGCCTTACATCTGCCTTTTTGGGCAAAATATGAGTATATCTTAATGCACCCCCCAGCAGGCCTGTCATACGCCTGCTGGAGTCCAAATACCACACCAGTAATCACTGCTATACCAGATGTAATTCTAAAACCTGTGCAGTCAGATTTAGCAAGTTACAGAGTATTTTCTGGCCAAATTTCAGGATTATAGACCAACATTTGGTACTCATTTGGGCTGATTTACATCTTTTTTCGACCACTTTAACAGCTCTATTTGGGTTAAATAATTTCTGTTCAGAGGTGTAATGCCCCAAATGCGCCCAAAATGTCCTCTTTCATTGTCAAAACATGAATAAAATTAATTTTGGGCTTCAGAATTGATACATTATGATATACTTGACATAACCACCCATGGGGGGGTTGTCAGACCAGCCCCACACCCCGGAACTGAAATTCCTAATATGGCTCTTGAGTGGTTCAGACCAATGCAATTTCATTCTCTGATATAAACTGAGTTTTCTGTGAAAATTTGAGCCAGATACAACTACTTTAAGGGGTGTTTTGATCTGATTTGCCATTTAGTGGTACCCTCGCTACATGCACTCCCAAGTCATGTATTTTGAGCTTGGTGTGTATTTCTTAAGGAATACACTACTTAATTTTCTCTTAGTGGCTGCCACTCTCGCAAAAAATATGGTTTATAGCCTTACATCTGCCTTTTTGGGCAAAATATGAGTATATCTTAATGCACCCCCCAGCAGGCCTGTCATACGCCTGCTGGAGTCCAAATACCACACCAGTAATCACTGCTATACCAGATGTAATTCTAAAACCTGTGCAGTCAGATTTAGCAAGTTACAGAGTATTTTCTGGCCAAATTTCAGGATTATAGACCAACATTTGGTACTCATTTGGGCTGATTTACATCTTTTTTCGACCACTTTAACAGCTCTATTTGGGTTAAATAATTTCTGTTCAGAGGTGTAATGCCCCAAATGCGCCCAAAATGTCCTCTTTCATTGTCAAAACATGAATAAAATTAATTTTGGGCTTCAGAATTGATACATTATGATATACTTGACATAACCACCCATGGGGGGGTTGTCAGACCAGCCCCACACCCCGGAACTGAAATTCCTAATATGGCTCTTGAGTGGTTCAGACCAATGCAATTTCATTCTCTGATATAAACTGAGTTTTCTGTGAAAATTTGAGCCAGATACAACTACTTTAAGGGGTGTTTTGATCTGATTTGCCATTTAGTGGTACCCTCGCTACATGCACTCCCAAGTCATGTATTTTGAGCTTGGTGTGTATTTCTTAAGGAATACACTACTTAATTTTCTCTTAGTGGCTGCCACTCTCGCAAAAAATATGGTTTATAGCCTTACATCTGCCTTTTTGGGCAAAATATGAGTATATCTTAATGCACCCCCCAGCAGGCCTGTCATACGCCTGCTGGAGTCCAAATACCACACCAGTAATCACTGCTATACCAGATGTAATTCTAAAACCTGTGCAGTCAGATTTAGCAAGTTACAGAGTATTTTCTGGCCAAATTTCAGGATTATAGACCAACATTTGGTACTCATTTGGGCTGATTTACATCTTTTATCGACCACTTTAACAGCTCTATTTGGGTTAAATAATTTCTGTTCAGAGGTGTAATGCCCCAAATGCGCCCAAAATGTCCTCTTTCATTGTCAAAACATGAATAAAATTAATTTTGGGCTTCAGAATTGATACATTATGATATACTTGACATAACCACCCATGGGGGGGTTGTCAGACCAGCCCCACACCCCGGAACTGAAATTCCTAATATGGCTCTTGAGTGGTTCAGACCAATGCAATTTCATTCTCTGATATAAACTGAGTTTTCTGTGAAAATTTGAGCCAGATACAACTACTTTAAGGGGTGTTTTGATCTGATTTGCCATTTAGTGGTACCCTCGCTACATGCACTCCCAAGTCATGTATTTTGAGCTTGGTGTGTATTTCTTAAGGAATACACTACTTAATTTTCTCTTAGTGGCTGCCACTCTCGCAAAAAATATGGTTTATAGCCTTACATCTGCCTTTTTGGGCAAAATATGAGTATATCTTAATGCACCCCCCAGCAGGCCTGTCATACGCCTGCTGGAGTCCAAATACCACACCAGTAATCACTGCTATACCAGATGTAATTCTAAAACCTGTGCAGTCAGATTTAGCAAGTTACAGAGTATTTTCTGGCCAAATTTCAGGATTATAGACCAACATTTGGTACTCATTTGGGCTGATTTACATCTTTTTTCGACCACTTTAACAGCTCTATTTGGGTTAAATAATTTCTGTTCAGAGGTGTAATGCCCCAAATGCGCCCAAAATGTCCTCTTTCATTGTCAAAACATGAATAAAATTAATTTTGGGCTTCAGAATTGATACATTATGATATACTTGACATAACCACCCATGGGGGTGTTGTCAGACCAGCCCCACACCCCGGAACTGAAATTCCTAATATGGCTCTTGAGTGGTTCAGACCAATGCAATTTCATTCTCTGATATAAACTGAGTTTTCTGTGAAAATTTGAGCCAGATACAACTACTTTAAGGGGTGTTTTGATCTGATTTGCCATTTAGTGGTACCCTCGCTACATGCACTCCCAAGTCATGTATTTTGAGCTTGGTGTGTATTTCTTAAGGAATACACTACTTAATTTTCTCTTAGTGGCTGCCACTCTCGCAAAAAATATGGTTTATAGCCTTACATCTGCCTTTTTGGGCAAAATATGAGTATATCTTAATGCACCCCCCAGCAGGCCTGTCATACGCCTGCTGGAGTCCAAATACCACACCAGTAATCACTGCTATACCAGATGTAATTCTAAAACCTGTGCAGTCAGATTTAGCAAGTTACAGAGTATTTTCTGGCCAAATTTCAGGATTATAGACCAACATTTGGTACTCATTTGGGCTGATTTACATCTTTTTTCGACCACTTTAACAGCTCTATTTGGGTTAAATAATTTCTGTTCAGAGGTGTAATGCCCCAAATGCGCCCAAAATGTCCTCTTTCATTGTCAAAACATGAATAAAATTAATTTTGGGCTTCAGAATTGATACATTATGATATACTTGACATAACCACCCATGGGGGGGTTGTCAGACCAGCCCCACACCCCGGAACTGAAATTCCTAATATGGCTCTTGAGTGGTTCAGACCAATGCAATTTCATTCTCTGATATAAACTGAGTTTTCTGTGAAAATTTGAGCCAGATACAACTACTTTAAGGGGTGTTTTGATCTGATTTGCCATTTAGTGGTACCCTCGCTACATGCACTCCCAAGTCATGTATTTTGAGCTTGGTGTGTATTTCTTAAGGAATACACTACTTAATTTTCTCTTAGTGGCTGCCACTCTCGCAAAAAATATGGTTTATAGCCTTACATCTGCCTTTTTGGGCAAAATATGAGTATATCTTAATGCACCCCCCAGCAGGCCTGTCATACGCCTGCTGGAGTCCAAATACCACACCAGTAATCACTGCTATACCAGATGTAATTCTAAAACCTGTGCAGTCAGATTTAGCAAGTTACAGAGTATTTTCTGGCCAAATTTCAGGATTATAGACCAACATTTGGTACTCATTTGGGCTGATTTACATCTTTTTTCGACCACTTTAACAGCTCTATTTGGGTTAAATAATTTCTGTTCAGAGGTGTAATGCCCCAAATGCGCCCAAAATGTCCTCTTTCATTGTCAAAACATGAATAAAATTAATTTTGGGCTTCAGAATTGATACATTATGATATACTTGACATAACCACCCATGGGGGGGTTGTCAGACCAGCCCCACACCCCGGAACTGAAATTCCTAATATGGCTCTTGAGTGGTTCAGACCAATGCAATTTCATTCTCTGATATAAACTGAGTTTTCTGTGAAAATTTGAGCCAGATACAACTACTTTAAGGGGTGTTTTGATCTGATTTGCCATTTAGTGGTACCCTCGCTACATGCACTCCCAAGTCATGTATTTTGAGCTTGGTGTGTATTTCTTAAGGAATACACTACTTAATTTTCTCTTAGTGGCTGCCACTCTCGCAAAAAATATGGTTTATAGCCTTACATCTGCCTTTTTGGGCAAAATATGAGTATATCTTAATGCACCCCCCAGCAGGCCTGTCATACGCCTGCTGGAGTCCAAATACCACACCAGTAATCACTGCTATACCAGATGTAATTCTAAAACCTGTGCAGTCAGATTTAGCAAGTTACAGAGTATTTTCTGGCCAAATTTCAGGATTATAGACCAACATTTGGTACTCATTTGGGCTGATTTACATCTTTTATCGACCACTTTAACAGCTCTATTTGGGTTAAATAATTTCTGTTCAGAGGTGTAATGCCCCAAATGCGCCCAAAATGTCCTCTTTCATTGTCAAAACATGAATAAAATTAATTTTGGGCTTCAGAATTGATACATTATGATATACTTGACATAACCACCCATGGGGGGGTTGTCAGACCAGCCCCACACCCCGGAACTGAAATTCCTAATATGGCTCTTGAGTGGTTCAGACCAATGCAATTTCATTCTCTGATATAAACTGAGTTTTCTGTGAAAATTTGAGCCAGATACAACTACTTTAAGGGGTGTTTTGATCTGATTTGCCATTTAGTGGTACCCTCGCTACATGCACTCCCAAGTCATGTATTTTGAGCTTGGTGTGTATTTCTTAAGGAATACACTACTTAATTTTCTCTTAGTGGCTGCCACTCTCGCAAAAAATATGGTTTATAGCCTTACATCTGCCTTTTTGGGCAAAATATGAGTATATCTTAATGCACCCCCCAGCAGGCCTGTCATACGCCTGCTGGAGTCCAAATACCACACCAGTAATCACTGCTATACCAGATGTAATTCTAAAACCTGTGCAGTCAGATTTAGCAAGTTACAGAGTATTTTCTGGCCAAATTTCAGGATTATAGACCAACATTTGGTACTCATTTGGGCTGATTTACATCTTTTTTCGACCACTTTAACAGCTCTATTTGGGTTAAATAATTTCTGTTCAGAGGTGTAATGCCCCAAATGCGCCCAAAATGTCCTCTTTCATTGTCAAAACATGAATAAAATTAATTTTGGGCTTCAGAATTGATACATTATGATATACTTGACATAACCACCCATGGGGGGGTTGTCAGACCAGCCCCACACCCCGGAACTGAAATTCCTAATATGGCTCTTGAGTGGTTCAGACCAATGCAATTTCATTCTCTGATATAAACTGAGTTTTCTGTGAAAATTTGAGCCAGATACAACTACTTTAAGGGGTGTTTTGATCTGATTTGCCATTTAGTGGTACCCTCGCTACATGCACTCCCAAGTCATGTATTTTGAGCTTGGTGTGTATTTCTTAAGGAATACACTACTTAATTTTCTCTTAGTGGCTGCCACTCTCGCAAAAAATATGGTTTATAGCCTTACATCTGCCTTTTTGGGCAAAATATGAGTATATCTTAATGCACCCCCCAGCAGGCCTGTCATACGCCTGCTGGAGTCCAAATACCACACCAGTAATCACTGCTATACCAGATGTAATTCTAAAACCTGTGCAGTCAGATTTAGCAAGTTACAGAGTATTTTCTGGCCAAATTTCAGGATTATAGACCAACATTTGGTACTCATTTGGGCTGATTTACATCTTTTTTCGACCACTTTAACAGCTCTATTTGGGTTAAATAATTTCTGTTCAGAGGTGTAATGCCCCAAATGCGCCCAAAATGTCCTCTTTCATTGTCAAAACATGAATAAAATTAATTTTGGGCTTCAGAATTGATACATTATGATATACTTGACATAACCACCCATGGGGGGGTTGTCAGACCAGCCCCACACCCCGGAACTGAAATTCCTAATATGGCTCTTGAGTGGTTCAGACCAATGCAATTTCATTCTCTGATATAAACTGAGTTTTCTGTGAAAATTTGAGCCAGATACAACTACTTTAAGGGGTGTTTTGATCTGATTTGCCATTTAGTGGTACCCTCGCTACATGCACTCCCAAGTCATGTATTTTGAGCTTGGTGTGTATTTCTTAAGGAATACACTACTTAATTTTCTCTTAGTGGCTGCCACTCTCGCAAAAAATATGGTTTATAGCCTTACATCTGCCTTTTTGGGCAAAATATGAGTATATCTTAATGCACCCCCCAGCAGGCCTGTCATACGCCTGCTGGAGTCCAAATACCACACCAGTAATCACTGCTATACCAGATGTAATTCTAAAACCTGTGCAGTCAGATTTAGCAAGTTACAGAGTATTTTCTGGCCAAATTTCAGGATTATAGACCAACATTTGGTACTCATTTGGGCTGATTTACATCTTTTATCGACCACTTTAACAGCTCTATTTGGGTTAAATAATTTCTGTTCAGAGGTGTAATGCCCCAAATGCGCCCAAAATGTCCTCTTTCATTGTCAAAACATGAATAAAATTAATTTTGGGCTTCAGAATTGATACATTATGATATACTTGACATAACCACCCATGGGGGGGTTGTCAGACCAGCCCCACACCCCGGAACTGAAATTCCTAATATGGCTCTTGAGTGGTTCAGACCAATGCAATTTCATTCTCTGATATAAACTGAGTTTTCTGTGAAAATTTGAGCCAGATACAACTACTTTAAGGGGTGTTTTGATCTGATTTGCCATTTAGTGGTACCCTCGCTACATGCACTCCCAAGTCATGTATTTTGAGCTTGGTGTGTATTTCTTAAGGAATACACTACTTAATTTTCTCTTAGTGGCTGCCACTCTCGCAAAAAATATGGTTTATAGCCTTACATCTGCCTTTTTGGGCAAAATATGAGTATATCTTAATGCACCCCCCAGCAGGCCTGTCATACGCCTGCTGGAGTCCAAATACCACACCAGTAATCACTGCTATACCAGATGTAATTCTAAAACCTGTGCAGTCAGATTTAGCAAGTTACAGAGTATTTTCTGGCCAAATTTCAGGATTATAGACCAACATTTGGTACTCATTTGGGCTGATTTACATCTTTTTTCGACCACTTTAACAGCTCTATTTGGGTTAAATAATTTCTGTTCAGAGGTGTAATGCCCCAAATGCGCCCAAAATGTCCTCTTTCATTGTCAAAACATGAATAAAATTAATTTTGGGCTTCAGAATTGATACATTATGATATACTTGACATAACCACCCATGGGGGGGTTGTCAGACCAGCCCCACACCCCGGAACTGAAATTCCTAATATGGCTCTTGAGTGGTTCAGACCAATGCAATTTCATTCTCTGATATAAACTGAGTTTTCTGTGAAAATTTGAGCCAGATACAACTACTTTAAGGGGTGTTTTGATCTGATTTGCCATTTAGTGGTACCCTCGCTACATGCACTCCCAAGTCATGTATTTTGAGCTTGGTGTGTATTTCTTAAGGAATACACTACTTAATTTTCTCTTAGTGGCTGCCACTCTCGCAAAAAATATGGTTTATAGCCTTACATCTGCCTTTTTGGGCAAAATATGAGTATATCTTAATGCACCCCCCAGCAGGCCTGTCATACGCCTGCTGGAGTCCAAATACCACACCAGTAATCACTGCTATACCAGATGTAATTCTAAAACCTGTGCAGTCAGATTTAGCAAGTTACAGAGTATTTTCTGGCCAAATTTCAGGATTATAGACCAACATTTGGTACTCATTTGGGCTGATTTACATCTTTTTTCGACCACTTTAACAGCTCTATTTGGGTTAAATAATTTCTGTTCAGAGGTGTAATGCCCCAAATGCGCCCAAAATGTCCTCTTTCATTGTCAAAACATGAATAAAATTAATTTTGGGCTTCAGAATTGATACATTATGATATACTTGACATAACCACCCATGGGGGGGTTGTCAGACCAGCCCCACACCCCGGAACTGAAATTCCTAATATGGCTCTTGAGTGGTTCAGACCAATGCAATTTCATTCTCTGATATAAACTGAGTTTTCTGTGAAAATTTGAGCCAGATACAACTACTTTAAGGGGTGTTTTGATCTGATTTGCCATTTAGTGGTACCCTCGCTACATGCACTCCCAAGTCATGTATTTTGAGCTTGGTGTGTATTTCTTAAGGAATACACTACTTAATTTTCTCTTAGTGGCTGCCACTCTCGCAAAAACTATGGTTTATAGCCTTACATCTGCCTTTTTGGGCAAAATATGAGTATATCTTAATGCACCCCCCAGCAGGCCTGTCATACGCCTGCTGGAGTCCAAATACCACACCAGTAATCACTGCTATACCAGATGTAATTCTAAAACCTGTGCAGTCAGATTTAGCAAGTTACAGAGTATTTTCTGGCCAAATTTCAGGATTATAGACCAACATTTGGTACTCATTTGGGCTGATTTACATCTTTTTTCGACCACTTTAACAGCTCTATTTGGGTTAAATAATTTCTGTTCAGAGGTGTAATGCCCCAAATGCGCCCAAAATGTCCTCTTTCATTGTCAAAACATGAATAAAATTAATTTTGGGCTTCAGAATTGATACATTATGATATACTTGACATAACCACCCATGGGGGGGTTGTCAGACCAGCCCCACACCCCGGAACTGAAATTCCTAATATGGCTCTTGAGTGGTTCAGACCAATGCAATTTCATTCTCTGATATAAACTGAGTTTTCTGTGAAAATTTGAGCCAGATACAACTACTTTAAGGGGTGTTTTGATCTGATTTGCCATTTAGTGGTACCCTCGCTACATGCACTCCCAAGTCATGTATTTTGAGCTTGGTGTGTATTTCTTAAGGAATACACTACTTAATTTTCTCTTAGTGGCTGCCACTCTCGCAAAAAATATGGTTTATAGCCTTACATCTGCCTTTTTGGGCAAAATATGAGTATATCTTAATGCACCCCCCAGCAGGCCTGTCATACGCCTGCTGGAGTCCAAATACCACACCAGTAATCACTGCTATACCAGATGTAATTCTAAAACCTGTGCAGTCAGATTTAGCAAGTTACAGAGTATTTTCTGGCCAAATTTCAGGATTATAGACCAACATTTGGTACTCATTTGGGCTGATTTACATCTTTTTTCGACCACTTTAACAGCTCTATTTGGGTTAAATAATTTCTGTTCAGAGGTGTAATGCCCCAAATGCGCCCAAAATGTCCTCTTTCATTGTCAAAACATGAATAAAATTAATTTTGGGCTTCAGAATTGATACATTATGATATACTTGACATAACCACCCATGGGGGGGTTGTCAGACCAGCCCCACACCCCGGAACTGAAATTCCTAATATGGCTCTTGAGTGGTTCAGACCAATGCAATTTCATTCTCTGATATAAACTGAGTTTTCTGTGAAAATTTGAGCCAGATACAACTACTTTAAGGGGTGTTTTGATCTGATTTGCCATTTAGTGGTACCCTCGCTACATGCACTCCCAAGTCATGTATTTTGAGCTTGGTGTGTATTTCTTAAGGAATACACTACTTAATTTTCTCTTAGTGGCTGCCACTCTCGCAAAAACTATGGTTTATAGCCTTACATCTGCCTTTTTGGGCAAAATATGAGTATATCTTAATGCACCCCCCAGCAGGCCTGTCATACGCCTGCTGGAGTCCAAATACCACACCAGTAATCACTGCTATACCAGATGTAATTCTAAAACCTGTGCAGTCAGATTTAGCAAGTTACAGAGTATTTTCTGGCCAAATTTCAGGATTATAGACCAACATTTGGTACTCATTTGGGCTGATTTACATCTTTTTTCGACCACTTTAACAGCTCTATTTGGGTTAAATAATTTCTGTTCAGAGGTGTAATGCCCCAAATGCGCCCAAAATGTCCTCTTTCATTGTCAAAACATGAATAAAATTAATTTTGGGCTTCAGAATTGATACATTATGATATACTTGACATAACCACCCATGGGGGGGTTGTCAGACCAGCCCCACACCCCGGAACTGAAATTCCTAATATGGCTCTTGAGTGGTTCAGACCAATGCAATTTCATTCTCTGATATAAACTGAGTTTTCTGTGAAAATTTGAGCCAGATACAACTACTTTAAGGGGTGTTTTGATCTGATTTGCCATTTAGTGGTACCCTCGCTACATGCACTCCCAAGTCATGTATTTTGAGCTTGGTGTGTATTTCTTAAGGAATACACTACTTAATTTTCTCTTAGTGGCTGCCACTCTCGCAAAAAATATGGTTTATAGCCTTACATCTGCCTTTTTGGGCAAAATATGAGTATATCTTAATGCACCCCCCAGCAGGCCTGTCATACGCCTGCTGGAGTCCAAATACCACACCAGTAATCACTGCTATACCAGATGTAATTCTAAAACCTGTGCAGTCAGATTTAGCAAGTTACAGAGTATTTTCTGGCCAAATTTCAGGATTATAGACCAACATTTGGTACTCATTTGGGCTGATTTACATCTTTTTTCGACCACTTTAACAGCTCTATTTGGGTTAAATAATTTCTGTTCAGAGGTGTAATGCCCCAAATGCGCCCAAAATGTCCTCTTTCATTGTCAAAACATGAATAAAATTAATTTTGGGCTTCAGAATTGATACATTATGATATACTTGACATAACCACCCATGGGGGGGTTGTCAGACCAGCCCCACACCCCGGAACTGAAATTCCTAATATGGCTCTTGAGTGGTTCAGACCAATGCAATTTCATTCTCTGATATAAACTGAGTTTTCTGTGAAAATTTGAGCCAGATACAACTACTTTAAGGGGTGTTTTGATCTGATTTGCCATTTAGTGGTACCCTCGCTACATGCACTCCCAAGTCATGTATTTTGAGCTTGGTGTGTATTTCTTAAGGAATACACTACTTAATTTTCTCTTAGTGGCTGCCACTCTCGCAAAAAATATGGTTTATAGCCTTACATCTGCCTTTTTGGGCAAAATATGAGTATATCTTAATGCACCCCCCAGCAGGCCTGTCATACGCCTGCTGGAGTCCAAATACCACACCAGTAATCACTGCTATACCAGATGTAATTCTAAAACCTGTGCAGTCAGATTTAGCAAGTTACAGAGTATTTTCTGGCCAAATTTCAGGATTATAGACCAACATTTGGTACTCATTTGGGCTGATTTACATCTTTTTTCGACCACTTTAACAGCTCTATTTGGGTTAAATAATTTCTGTTCAGAGGTGTAATGCCCCAAATGCGCCCAAAATGTCCTCTTTCATTGTAAAAACATGAATAAAATTAATTTTGGGCTTCAGAATTGATACATTATGATATACTTGACATAACCACCCATGGGGGGGTTGTCAGACCAGCCCCACACCCCGGAACTGAAATTCCTAATATGGCTCTTGAGTGGTTCAGACCAATGCAATTTCATTCTCTGATATAAACTGAGTTTTCTGTGAAAATTTGAGCCAGATACAACTACTTTAAGGGGTGTTTTGATCTGATTTGCCATTTAGTGGTACCCTCGCTACATGCACTCCCAAGTCATGTATTTTGAGCTTGGTGTGTATTTCTTAAGGAATACACTACTTAATTTTCTCTTAGTGGCTGCCACTCTCGCAAAAAATATGGTTTATAGCCTTACATCTGCCTTTTTGGGCAAAATATGAGTATATCTTAATGCACCCCCCAGCAGGCCTGTCATACGCCTGCTGGAGTCCAAATACCACACCAGTAATCACTGCTATACCAGATGTAATTCTAAAACCTGTGCAGTCAGATTTAGCAAGTTACAGAGTATTTTCTGGCCAAATTTCAGGATTATAGACCAACATTTGGTACTCATTTGGGCTGATTTACATCTTTTTTCGACCACTTTAACAGCTCTATTTGGGTTAAATAATTTCTGTTCAGAGGTGTAATGCCCCAAATGCGCCCAAAATGTCCTCTTTCATTGTCAAAACATGAATAAAATTAATTTTGGGCTTCAGAATTGATACATTATGATATACTTGACATAACCACCCATGGGGGGGTTGTCAGACCAGCCCCACACCCCGGAACTGAAATTCCTAATATGGCTCTTGAGTGGTTCAGACCAATGCAATTTCATTCTCTGATATAAACTGAGTTTTCTGTGAAAATTTGAGCCAGATACAACTACTTTAAGGGGTGTTTTGATCTGATTTGCCATTTAGTGGTACCCTCGCTACATGCACTCCCAAGTCATGTATTTTGAGCTTGGTGTGTATTTCTTAAGGAATACACTACTTAATTTTCTCTTAGTGGCTGCCACTCTCGCAAAAAATATGGTTTATAGCCTTACATCTGCCTTTTTGGGCAAAATATGAGTATATCTTAATGCACCCCCCAGCAGGCCTGTCATACGCCTGCTGGAGTCCAAATACCACACCAGTAATCACTGCTATACCAGATGTAATTCTAAAACCTGTGCAGTCAGATTTAGCAAGTTACAGAGTATTTTCTGGCCAAATTTCAGGATTATAGACCAACATTTGGTACTCATTTGGGCTGATTTACATCTTTTTTCGACCACTTTAACAGCTCTATTTGGGTTAAATAATTTCTGTTCAGAGGTGTAATGCCCCAAATGCGCCCAAAATGTCCTCTTTCATTGTAAAAACATGAATAAAATTAATTTTGGGCTTCAGAATTGATACATTATGATATACTTGACATAACCACCCATGGGGGGGTTGTCAGACCAGCCCCACACCCCGGAACTGAAATTCCTAATATGGCTCTTGAGTGGTTCAGACCAATGCAATTTCATTCTCTGATATAAACTGAGTTTTCTGTGAAAATTTGAGCCAGATACAACTACTTTAAGGGGTGTTTTGATCTGATTTGCCATTTAGTGGTACCCTCGCTACATGCACTCCCAAGTCATGTATTTTGAGCTTGGTGTGTATTTCTTAAGGAATACACTACTTAATTTTCTCTTAGTGGCTGCCACTCTCGCAAAAAATATGGTTTATAGCCTTACATCTGCCTTTTTGGGCAAAATATGAGTATATCTTAATGCACCCCCCAGCAGGCCTGTCATACGCCTGCTGGAGTCCAAATACCACACCAGTAATCACTGCTATACCAGATGTAATTCTAAAACCTGTGCAGTCAGATTTAGCAAGTTACAGAGTATTTTCTGGCCAAATTTCAGGATTATAGACCAACATTTGGTACTCATTTGGGCTGATTTACATCTTTTTTCGACCACTTTAACAGCTCTATTTGGGTTAAATAATTTCTGTTCAGAGGTGTAATGCCCCAAATGCGCCCAAAATGTCCTCTTTCATTGTAAAAACATGAATAAAATTAATTTTGGGCTTCAGAATTGATACATTATGATATACTTGACATAACCACCCATGGGGGGGTTGTCAGACCAGCCCCACACCCCGGAACTGAAATTCCTAATATGGCTCTTGAGTGGTTCAGACCAATGCAATTTCATTCTCTGATATAAACTGAGTTTTCTGTGAAAATTTGAGCCAGATACAACTACTTTAAGGGGTGTTTTGATCTGATTTGCCATTTAGTGGTACCCTCGCTACATGCACTCCCAAGTCATGTATTTTGAGCTTGGTGTGTATTTCTTAAGGAATACACTACTTAATTTTCTCTTAGTGGCTGCCACTCTCGCAAAAAATATGGTTTATAGCCTTACATCTGCCTTTTTGGGCAAAATATGAGTATATCTTAATGCACCCCCCAGCAGGCCTGTCATACGCCTGCTGGAGTCCAAATACCACACCAGTAATCACTGCTATACCAGATGTAATTCTAAAACCTGTGCAGTCAGATTTAGCAAGTTACAGAGTATTTTCTGGCCAAATTTCAGGATTATAGACCAACATTTGGTACTCATTTGGGCTGATTTACATCTTTTTTCGACCACTTTAACAGCTCTATTTGGGTTAAATAATTTCTGTTCAGAGGTGTAATGCCCCAAATGCGCCCAAAATGTCCTCTTTCATTGTCAAAACATGAATAAAATTAATTTTGGGCTTCAGAATTGATACATTATGATATACTTGACATAACCACCCATGGGGGGGTTGTCAGACCAGCCCCACACCCCGGAACTGAAATTCCTAATATGGCTCTTGAGTGGTTCAGACCAATGCAATTTCATTCTCTGATATAAACTGAGTTTTCTGTGAAAATTTGAGCCAGATACAACTACTTTAAGGGGTGTTTTGATCTGATTTGCCATTTAGTGGTACCCTCGCTACATGCACTCCCAAGTCATGTATTTTGAGCTTGGTGTGTATTTCTTAAGGAATACACTACTTAATTTTCTCTTAGTGGCTGCCACTCTCGCAAAAAATATGGTTTATAGCCTTACATCTGCCTTTTTGGGCAAAATATGAGTATATCTTAATGCACCCCCCAGCAGGCCTGTCATACGCCTGCTGGAGTCCAAATACCACACCAGTAATCACTGCTATACCAGATGTAATTCTAAAACCTGTGCAGTCAGATTTAGCAAGTTACAGAGTATTTTCTGGCCAAATTTCAGGATTATAGACCAACATTTGGTACTCATTTGGGCTGATTTACATCTTTTTTCGACCACTTTAACAGCTCTATTTGGGTTAAATAATTTCTGTTCAGAGGTGTAATGCCCCAAATGCGCCCAAAATGTCCTCTTTCATTGTCAAAACATGAATAAAATTAATTTTGGGCTTCAGAATTGATACATTATGATATACTTGACATAACCACCCATGGGGGGGTTGTCAGACCAGCCCCACACCCCGGAACTGAAATTCCTAATATGGCTCTTGAGTGGTTCAGACCAATGCAATTTCATTCTCTGATATAAACTGAGTTTTCTGTGAAAATTTGAGCCAGATACAACTACTTTAAGGGGTGTTTTGATCTGATTTGCCATTTAGTGGTACCCTCGCTACATGCACTCCCAAGTCATGTATTTTGAGCTTGGTGTGTATTTCTTAAGGAATACACTACTTAATTTTCTCTTAGTGGCTGCCACTCTCGCAAAAAATATGGTTTATAGCCTTACATCTGCCTTTTTGGGCAAAATATGAGTATATCTTAATGCACCCCCCAGCAGGCCTGTCATACGCCTGCTGGAGTCCAAATACCACACCAGTAATCACTGCTATACCAGATGTAATTCTAAAACCTGTGCAGTCAGATTTAGCAAGTTACAGAGTATTTTCTGGCCAAATTTCAGGATTATAGACCAACATTTGGTACTCATTTGGGCTGATTTACATCTTTTTTCGACCACTTTAACAGCTCTATTTGGGTTAAATAATTTCTGTTCAGAGGTGTAATGCCCCAAATGCGCCCAAAATGTCCTCTTTCATTGTCAAAACATGAATAAAATTAATTTTG
Organism: Sabellastarte sp. h YS-2021; assembly: GCA_964017235.1. Lineage (NCBI taxonomy): Eukaryota > Metazoa > Annelida > Polychaeta > Sabellida > Sabellidae > Sabellastarte > Sabellastarte sp. h YS-2021. The sequence goes on from CAXHLB010000428.1 coordinate 65,806, forward strand.
GGCTTCAGAATTGATACATTATGATATACTTGACATAACCACCCATGGGGGGGTTGTCAGACCAGCCCCACACCCCGGAACTGAAATTCCTAATATGGCTCTTGAGTGGTTCAGACCAATGCAATTTCATTCTCTGATATAAACTGAGTTTTCTGTGAAAATTTGAGCCAGATACAACTACTTTAAGGGGTGTTTTGATCTGATTTGCCATTTAGTGGTACCCTCGCTACATGCACTCCCAAGTCATGTATTTTGAGCTTGGTGTGTATTTCTTAAGGAATACACTACTTAATTTTCTCTTAGTGGCTGCCACTCTCGCAAAAAATATGGTTTATAGCCTTACATCTGCCTTTTTGGGCAAAATATGAGTATATCTTAATGCACCCCCCAGCAGGCCTGTCATACGCCTGCTGGAGTCCAAATACCACACCAGTAATCACTGCTATACCAGATGTAATTCTAAAACCTGTGCAGTCAGATTTAGCAAGTTACAGAGTATTTTCTGGCCAAATTTCAGGATTATAGACCAACATTTGGTACTCATTTGGGCTGATTTAAATCTTTTTTCGACCACTTTAACAGCTCTATTTGGGTTAAATAATTTCTGTTCAGAGGTGTAATGCCCCAAATGCGCCCAAAATGTCCTCTTTCATTGTAAAAACATGAATAAAATTAATTTTGGGCTTCAGAATTGATACATTATGATATACTTGACATAACCACCCATGGGGGGGTTGTCAGACCAGCCCCACACCCCGGAACTGAAATTCCTAATATGGCTCTTGAGTGGTTCAGACCAATGCAATTTCATTCTCTGATATAAACTGAGTTTTCTGTGAAAATTTGAGCCAGATACAACTACTTTAAGGGGTGTTTTGATCTGATTTGCCATTTAGTGGTACCCTCGCTACATGCACTCCCAAGTCATGTATTTTGAGCTTGGTGTGTATTTCTTAAGGAATACACTACTTAATTTTCTCTTAGTGGCTGCCACTCTCGCAAAAAATATGGTTTATAGCCTTACATCTGCCTTTTTGGGCAAAATATGAGTATATCTTAATGCACCCCCCAGCAGGCCTGTCATACGCCTGCTGGAGTCCAAATACCACACCAGTAATCACTGCTATACCAGATGTAATTCTAAAACCTGTGCAGTCAGATTTAGCAAGTTACAGAGTATTTTCTGGCCAAATTTCAGGATTATAGACCAACATTTGGTACTCATTTGGGCTGATTTACATCTTTTTTCGACCACTTTAACAGCTCTATTTGGGTTAAATAATTTCTGTTCAGAGGTGTAATGCCCCAAATGCGCCCAAAATGTCCTCTTTCATTGTCAAAACATGAATAAAATTAATTTTGGGCTTCAGAATTGATACATTATGATATACTTGACATAACCACCCATGGGGGGGTTGTCAGACCAGCCCCACACCCCGGAACTGAAATTCCTAATATGGCTCTTGAGTGGTTCAGACCAATGCAATTTCATTCTCTGATATAAACTGAGTTTTCTGTGAAAATTTGAGCCAGATACAACTACTTTAAGGGGTGTTTTGATCTGATTTGCCATTTAGTGGTACCCTCGCTACATGCACTCCCAAGTCATGTATTTTGAGCTTGGTGTGTATTTCTTAAGGAATACACTACTTAATTTTCTCTTAGTGGCTGCCACTCTCGCAAAAAATATGGTTTATAGCCTTACATCTGCCTTTTTGGGCAAAATATGAGTATATCTTAATGCACCCCCCAGCAGGCCTGTCATACGCCTGCTGGAGTCCAAATACCACACCAGTAATCACTGCTATACCAGATGTAATTCTAAAACCTGTGCAGTCAGATTTAGCAAGTTACAGAGTATTTTCTGGCCAAATTTCAGGATTATAGACCAACATTTGGTACTCATTTGGGCTGATTTACATCTTTTTTCGACCACTTTAACAGCTCTATTTGGGTTAAATAATTTCTGTTCAGAGGTGTAATGCCCCAAATGCGCCCAAAATGTCCTCTTTCATTGTCAAAACATGAATAAAATTAATTTTGGGCTTCAGAATTGATACATTATGATATACTTGACATAACCACCCATGGGGGGGTTGTCAGACCAGCCCCACACCCCGGAACTGAAATTCCTAATATGGCTCTTGAGTGGTTCAGACCAATGCAATTTCATTCTCTGATATAAACTGAGTTTTCTGTGAAAATTTGAGCCAGATACAACTACTTTAAGGGGTGTTTTGATCTGATTTGCCATTTAGTGGTACCCTCGCTACATGCACTCCCAAGTCATGTATTTTGAGCTTGGTGTGTATTTCTTAAGGAATACACTACTTAATTTTCTCTTAGTGGCTGCCACTCTCGCAAAAAATATGGTTTATAGCCTTACATCTGCCTTTTTGGGCAAAATATGAGTATATCTTAATGCACCCCCCAGCAGGCCTGTCATACGCCTGCTGGAGTCCAAATACCACACCAGTAATCACTGCTATACCAGATGTAATTCTAAAACCTGTGCAGTCAGATTTAGCAAGTTACAGAGTATTTTCTGGCCAAATTTCAGGATTATAGACCAACATTTGGTACTCATTTGGGCTGATTTACATCTTTTTTCGACCACTTTAACAGCTCTATTTGGGTTAAATAATTTCTGTTCAGAGGTGTAATGCCCCAAATGCGCCCAAAATGTCCTCTTTCATTGTCAAAACATGAATAAAATTAATTTTGGGCTTCAGAATTGATACATTATGATATACTTGACATAACCACCCATGGGGGGGTTGTCAGACCAGCCCCACACCCCGGAACTGAAATTCCTAATATGGCTCTTGAGTGGTTCAGACCAATGCAATTTCATTCTCTGATATAAACTGAGTTTTCTGTGAAAATTTGAGCCAGATACAACTACTTTAAGGGGTGTTTTGATCTGATTTGCCATTTAGTGGTACCCTCGCTACATGCACTCCCAAGTCATGTATTTTGAGCTTGGTGTGTATTTCTTAAGGAATACACTACTTAATTTTCTCTTAGTGGCTGCCACTCTCGCAAAAAATATGGTTTATAGCCTTACATCTGCCTTTTTGGGCAAAATATGAGTATATCTTAATGCACCCCCCAGCAGGCCTGTCATACGCCTGCTGGAGTCCAAATACCACACCAGTAATCACTGCTATACCAGATGTAATTCTAAAACCTGTGCAGTCAGATTTAGCAAGTTACAGAGTATTTTCTGGCCAAATTTCAGGATTATAGACCAACATTTGGTACTCATTTGGGCTGATTTACATCTTTTTTCGACCACTTTAACAGCTCTATTTGGGTTAAATAATTTCTGTTCAGAGGTGTAATGCCCCAAATGCGCCCAAAATGTCCTCTTTCATTGTCAAAACATGAATAAAATTAATTTTGGGCTTCAGAATTGATACATTATGATATACTTGACATAACCACCCATGGGGGGGTTGTCAGACCAGCCCCACACCCCGGAACTGAAATTCCTAATATGGCTCTTGAGTGGTTCAGACCAATGCAATTTCATTCTCTGATATAAACTGAGTTTTCTGTGAAAATTTGAGCCAGATACAACTACTTTAAGGGGTGTTTTGATCTGATTTGCCATTTAGTGGTACCCTCGCTACATGCACTCCCAAGTCATGTATTTTGAGCTTGGTGTGTATTTCTTAAGGAATACACTACTTAATTTTCTCTTAGTGGCTGCCACTCTCGCAAAAAATATGGTTTATAGCCTTACATCTGCCTTTTTGGGCAAAATATGAGTATATCTTAATGCACCCCCCAGCAGGCCTGTCATACGCCTGCTGGAGTCCAAATACCACACCAGTAATCACTGCTATACCAGATGTAATTCTAAAACCTGTGCAGTCAGATTTAGCAAGTTACAGAGTATTTTCTGGCCAAATTTCAGGATTATAGACCAACATTTGGTACTCATTTGGGCTGATTTACATCTTTTTTCGACCACTTTAACAGCTCTATTTGGGTTAAATAATTTCTGTTCAGAGGTGTAATGCCCCAAATGCGCCCAAAATGTCCTCTTTCATTGTCAAAACATGAATAAAATTAATTTTGGGCTTCAGAATTGATACATTATGATATACTTGACATAACCACCCATGGGGGGGTTGTCAGACCAGCCCCACACCCCGGAACTGAAATTCCTAATATGGCTCTTGAGTGGTTCAGACCAATGCAATTTCATTCTCTGATATAAACTGAGTTTTCTGTGAAAATTTGAGCCAGATACAACTACTTTAAGGGGTGTTTTGATCTGATTTGCCATTTAGTGGTACCCTCGCTACATGCACTCCCAAGTCATGTATTTTGAGCTTGGTGTGTATTTCTTAAGGAATACACTACTTAATTTTCTCTTAGTGGCTGCCACTCTCGCAAAAAATATGGTTTATAGCCTTACATCTGCCTTTTTGGGCAAAATATGAGTATATCTTAATGCACCCCCCAGCAGGCCTGTCATACGCCTGCTGGAGTCCAAATACCACACCAGTAATCACTGCTATACCAGATGTAATTCTAAAACCTGTGCAGTCAGATTTAGCAAGTTACAGAGTATTTTCTGGCCAAATTTCAGGATTATAGACCAACATTTGGTACTCATTTGGGCTGATTTACATCTTTTTTCGACCACTTTAACAGCTCTATTTGGGTTAAATAATTTCTGTTCAGAGGTGTAATGCCCCAAATGCGCCCAAAATGTCCTCTTTCATTGTCAAAACATGAATAAAATTAATTTTGGGCTTCAGAATTGATACATTATGATATACTTGACATAACCACCCATGGGGGGGTTGTCAGACCAGCCCCACACCCCGGAACTGAAATTCCTAATATGGCTCTTGAGTGGTTCAGACCAATGCAATTTCATTCTCTGATATAAACTGAGTTTTCTGTGAAAATTTGAGCCAGATACAACTACTTTAAGGGGTGTTTTGATCTGATTTGCCATTTAGTGGTACCCTCGCTACATGCACTCCCAAGTCATGTATTTTGAGCTTGGTGTGTATTTCTTAAGGAATACACTACTTAATTTTCTCTTAGTGGCTGCCACTCTCGCAAAAAATATGGTTTATAGCCTTACATCTGCCTTTTTGGGCAAAATATGAGTATATCTTAATGCACCCCCCAGCAGGCCTGTCATACGCCTGCTGGAGTCCAAATACCACACCAGTAATCACTGCTATACCAGATGTAATTCTAAAACCTGTGCAGTCAGATTTAGCAAGTTACAGAGTATTTTCTGGCCAAATTTCAGGATTATAGACCAACATTTGGTACTCATTTGGGCTGATTTACATCTTTTTTCGACCACTTTAACAGCTCTATTTGGGTTAAATAATTTCTGTTCAGAGGTGTAATGCCCCAAATGCGCCCAAAATGTCCTCTTTCATTGTCAAAACATGAATAAAATTAATTTTGGGCTTCAGAATTGATACATTATGATATACTTGACATAACCACCCATGGGGGGGTTGTCAGACCAGCCCCACACCCCGGAACTGAAATTCCTAATATGGCTCTTGAGTGGTTCAGACCAATGCAATTTCATTCTCTGATATAAACTGAGTTTTCTGTGAAAATTTGAGCCAGATACAACTACTTTAAGGGGTGTTTTGATCTGATTTGCCATTTAGTGGTACCCTCGCTACATGCACTCCCAAGTCATGTATTTTGAGCTTGGTGTGTATTTCTTAAGGAATACACTACTTAATTTTCTCTTAGTGGCTGCCACTCTCGCAAAAAATATGGTTTATAGCCTTACATCTGCCTTTTTGGGCAAAATATGAGTATATCTTAATGCACCCCCCAGCAGGCCTGTCATACGCCTGCTGGAGTCCAAATACCACACCAGTAATCACTGCTATACCAGATGTAATTCTAAAACCTGTGCAGTCAGATTTAGCAAGTTACAGAGTATTTTCTGGCCAAATTTCAGGATTATAGACCAACATTTGGTACTCATTTGGGCTGATTTACATCTTTTTTCGACCACTTTAACAGCTCTATTTGGGTTAAATAATTTCTGTTCAGAGGTGTAATGCCCCAAATGCGCCCAAAATGTCCTCTTTCATTGTCAAAACATGAATAAAATTAATTTTGGGCTTCAGAATTGATACATTATGATATACTTGACATAACCACCCATGGGGGGGTTGTCAGACCAGCCCCACACCCCGGAACTGAAATTCCTAATATGGCTCTTGAGTGGTTCAGACCAATGCAATTTCATTCTCTGATATAAACTGAGTTTTCTGTGAAAATTTGAGCCAGATACAACTACTTTAAGGGGTGTTTTGATCTGATTTGCCATTTAGTGGTACCCTCGCTACATGCACTCCCAAGTCATGTATTTTGAGCTTGGTGTGTATTTCTTAAGGAATACACTACTTAATTTTCTCTTAGTGGCTGCCACTCTCGCAAAAAATATGGTTTATAGCCTTACATCTGCCTTTTTGGGCAAAATATGAGTATATCTTAATGCACCCCCCAGCAGGCCTGTCATACGCCTGCTGGAGTCCAAATACCACACCAGTAATCACTGCTATACCAGATGTAATTCTAAAACCTGTGCAGTCAGATTTAGCAAGTTACAGAGTATTTTCTGGCCAAATTTCAGGATTATAGACCAACATTTGGTACTCATTTGGGCTGATTTACATCTTTTTTCGACCACTTTAACAGCTCTATTTGGGTTAAATAATTTCTGTTCAGAGGTGTAATGCCCCAAATGCGCCCAAAATGTCCTCTTTCATTGTCAAAACATGAATAAAATTAATTTTGGGCTTCAGAATTGATACATTATGATATACTTGACATAACCACCCATGGGGGGGTTGTCAGACCAGCCCCACACCCCGGAACTGAAATTCCTAATATGGCTCTTGAGTGGTTCAGACCAATGCAATTTCATTCTCTGATATAAACTGAGTTTTCTGTGAAAATTTGAGCCAGATACAACTACTTTAAGGGGTGTTTTGATCTGATTTGCCATTTAGTGGTACCCTCGCTACATGCACTCCCAAGTCATGTATTTTGAGCTTGGTGTGTATTTCTTAAGGAATACACTACTTAATTTTCTCTTAGTGGCTGCCACTCTCGCAAAAAATATGGTTTATAGCCTTACATCTGCCTTTTTGGGCAAAATATGAGTATATCTTAATGCACCCCCCAGCAGGCCTGTCATACGCCTGCTGGAGTCCAAATACCACACCAGTAATCACTGCTATACCAGATGTAATTCTAAAACCTGTGCAGTCAGATTTAGCAAGTTACAGAGTATTTTCTGGCCAAATTTCAGGATTATAGACCAACATTTGGTACTCATTTGGGCTGATTTACATCTTTTTTCGACCACTTTAACAGCTCTATTTGGGTTAAATAATTTCTGTTCAGAGGTGTAATGCCCCAAATGCGCCCAAAATGTCCTCTTTCATTGTCAAAACATGAATAAAATTAATTTTGGGCTTCAGAATTGATACATTATGATATACTTGACATAACCACCCATGGGGGGGTTGTCAGACCAGCCCCACACCCCGGAACTGAAATTCCTAATATGGCTCTTGAGTGGTTCAGACCAATGCAATTTCATTCTCTGATATAAACTGAGTTTTCTGTGAAAATTTGAGCCAGATACAACTACTTTAAGGGGTGTTTTGATCTGATTTGCCATTTAGTGGTACCCTCGCTACATGCACTCCCAAGTCATGTATTTTGAGCTTGGTGTGTATTTCTTAAGGAATACACTACTTAATTTTCTCTTAGTGGCTGCCACTCTCGCAAAAAATATGGTTTATAGCCTTACATCTGCCTTTTTGGGCAAAATATGAGTATATCTTAATGCACCCCCCAGCAGGCCTGTCATACGCCTGCTGGAGTCCAAATACCACACCAGTAATCACTGCTATACCAGATGTAATTCTAAAACCTGTGCAGTCAGATTTAGCAAGTTACAGAGTATTTTCTGGCCAAATTTCAGGATTATAGACCAACATTTGGTACTCATTTGGGCTGATTTACATCTTTTTTCGACCACTTTAACAGCTCTATTTGGGTTAAATAATTTCTGTTCAGAGGTGTAATGCCCCAAATGCGCCCAAAATGTCCTCTTTCATTGTCAAAACATGAATAAAATTAATTTTGGGCTTCAGAATTGATACATTATGATATACTTGACATAACCACCCATGGGGGGGTTGTCAGACCAGCCCCACACCCCGGAACTGAAATTCCTAATATGGCTCTTGAGTGGTTCAGACCAATGCAATTTCATTCTCTGATATAAACTGAGTTTTCTGTGAAAATTTGAGCCAGATACAACTACTTTAAGGGGTGTTTTGATCTGATTTGCCATTTAGTGGTACCCTCGCTACATGCACTCCCAAGTCATGTATTTTGAGCTTGGTGTGTATTTCTTAAGGAATACACTACTTAATTTTCTCTTAGTGGCTGCCACTCTCGCAAAAAATATGGTTTATAGCCTTACATCTGCCTTTTTGGGCAAAATATGAGTATATCTTAATGCACCCCCCAGCAGGCCTGTCATACGCCTGCTGGAGTCCAAATACCACACCAGTAATCACTGCTATACCAGATGTAATTCTAAAACCTGTGCAGTCAGATTTAGCAAGTTACAGAGTATTTTCTGGCCAAATTTCAGGATTATAGACCAACATTTGGTACTCATTTGGGCTGATTTACATCTTTTTTCGACCACTTTAACAGCTCTATTTGGGTTAAATAATTTCTGTTCAGAGGTGTAATGCCCCAAATGCGCCCAAAATGTCCTCTTTCATTGTCAAAACATGAATAAAATTAATTTTGGGCTTCAGAATTGATACATTATGATATACTTGACATAACCACCCATGGGGGGGTTGTCAGACCAGCCCCACACCCCGGAACTGAAATTCCTAATATGGCTCTTGAGTGGTTCAGACCAATGCAATTTCATTCTCTGATATAAACTGAGTTTTCTGTGAAAATTTGAGCCAGATACAACTACTTTAAGGGGTGTTTTGATCTGATTTGCCATTTAGTGGTACCCTCGCTACATGCACTCCCAAGTCATGTATTTTGAGCTTGGTGTGTATTTCTTAAGGAATACACTACTTAATTTTCTCTTAGTGGCTGCCACTCTCGCAAAAACTATGGTTTATAGCCTTACATCTGCCTTTTTGGGCAAAATATGAGTATATCTTAATGCACCCCCCAGCAGGCCTGTCATACGCCTGCTGGAGTCCAAATACCACACCAGTAATCACTGCTATACCAGATGTAATTCTAAAACCTGTGCAGTCAGATTTAGCAAGTTACAGAGTATTTTCTGGCCAAATTTCAGGATTATAGACCAACATTTGGTACTCATTTGGGCTGATTTACATCTTTTTTCGACCACTTTAACAGCTCTATTTGGGTTAAATAATTTCTGTTCAGAGGTGTAATGCCCCAAATGCGCCCAAAATGTCCTCTTTCATTGTCAAAACATGAATAAAATTAATTTTGGGCTTCAGAATTGATACATTATGATATACTTGACATAACCACCCATGGGGGGGTTGTCAGACCAGCCCCACACCCCGGAACTGAAATTCCTAATATGGCTCTTGAGTGGTTCAGACCAATGCAATTTCATTCTCTGATATAAACTGAGTTTTCTGTGAAAATTTGAGCCAGATACAACTACTTTAAGGGGTGTTTTGATCTGATTTGCCATTTAGTGGTACCCTCGCTACATGCACTCCCAAGTCATGTATTTTGAGCTTGGTGTGTATTTCTTAAGGAATACACTACTTAATTTTCTCTTAGTGGCTGCCACTCTCGCAAAAAATATGGTTTATAGCCTTACATCTGCCTTTTTGGGCAAAATATGAGTATATCTTAATGCACCCCCCAGCAGGCCTGTCATACGCCTGCTGGAGTCCAAATACCACACCAGTAATCACTGCTATACCAGATGTAATTCTAAAACCTGTGCAGTCAGATTTAGCAAGTTACAGAGTATTTTCTGGCCAAATTTCAGGATTATAGACCAACATTTGGTACTCATTTGGGCTGATTTACATCTTTTTTCGACCACTTTAACAGCTCTATTTGGGTTAAATAATTTCTGTTCAGAGGTGTAATGCCCCAAATGCGCCCAAAATGTCCTCTTTCATTGTCAAAACATGAATAAAATTAATTTTGGGCTTCAGAATTGATACATTATGATATACTTGACATAACCACCCATGGGGGGGTTGTCAGACCAGCCCCACACCCCGGAACTGAAATTCCTAATATGGCTCTTGAGTGGTTCAGACCAATGCAATTTCATTCTCTGATATAAACTGAGTTTTCTGTGAAAATTTGAGCCAGATACAACTACTTTAAGGGGTGTTTTGATCTGATTTGCCATTTAGTGGTACCCTCGCTACATGCACTCCCAAGTCATGTATTTTGAGCTTGGTGTGTATTTCTTAAGGAATACACTACTTAATTTTCTCTTAGTGGCTGCCACTCTCGCAAAAAATATGGTTTATAGCCTTACATCTGCCTTTTTGGGCAAAATATGAGTATATCTTAATGCACCCCCCAGCAGGCCTGTCATACGCCTGCTGGAGTCCAAATACCACACCAGTAATCACTGCTATACCAGATGTAATTCTAAAACCTGTGCAGTCAGATTTAGCAAGTTACAGAGTATTTTCTGGCCAAATTTCAGGATTATAGACCAACATTTGGTACTCATTTGGGCTGATTTACATCTTTTTTCGACCACTTTAACAGCTCTATTTGGGTTAAATAATTTCTGTTCAGAGGTGTAATGCCCCAAATGCGCCCAAAATGTCCTCTTTCATTGTCAAAACATGAATAAAATTAATTTTGGGCTTCAGAATTGATACATTATGATATACTTGACATAACCACCCATGGGGGGGTTGTCAGACCAGCCCCACACCCCGGAACTGAAATTCCTAATATGGCTCTTGAGTGGTTCAGACCAATGCAATTTCATTCTCTGATATAAACTGAGTTTTCTGTGAAAATTTGAGCCAGATACAACTACTTTAAGGGGTGTTTTGATCTGATTTGCCATTTAGTGGTACCCTCGCTACATGCACTCCCAAGTCATGTATTTTGAGCTTGGTGTGTATTTCTTAAGGAATACACTACTTAATTTTCTCTTAGTGGCTGCCACTCTCGCAAAAAATATGGTTTATAGCCTTACATCTGCCTTTTTGGGCAAAATATGAGTATATCTTAATGCACCCCCCAGCAGGCCTGTCATACGCCTGCTGGAGTCCAAATACCACACCAGTAATCACTGCTATACCAGATGTAATTCTAAAACCTGTGCAGTCAGATTTAGCAAGTTACAGAGTATTTTCTGGCCAAATTTCAGGATTATAGACCAACATTTGGTACTCATTTGGGCTGATTTACATCTTTTTTCGACCACTTTAACAGCTCTATTTGGGTTAAATAATTTCTGTTCAGAGGTGTAATGCCCCAAATGCGCCCAAAATGTCCTCTTTCATTGTCAAAACATGAATAAAATTAATTTTGGGCTTCAGAATTGATACATTATGATATACTTGACATAACCACCCATGGGGGGGTTGTCAGACCAGCCCCACACCCCGGAACTGAAATTCCTAATATGGCTCTTGAGTGGTTCAGACCAATGCAATTTCATTCTCTGATATAAACTGAGTTTTCTGTGAAAATTTGAGCCAGATACAACTACTTTAAGGGGTGTTTTGATCTGATTTGCCATTTAGTGGTACCCTCGCTACATGCACTCCCAAGTCATGTATTTTGAGCTTGGTGTGTATTTCTTAAGGAATACACTACTTAATTTTCTCTTAGTGGCTGCCACTCTCGCAAAAACTATGGTTTATAGCCTTACATCTGCCTTTTTGGGCAAAATATGAGTATATCTTAATGCACCCCCCAGCAGGCCTGTCATACGCCTGCTGGAGTCCAAATACCACACCAGTAATCACTGCTATACCAGATGTAATTCTAAAACCTGTGCAGTCAGATTTAGCAAGTTACAGAGTATTTTCTGGCCAAATTTCAGGATTATAGACCAACATTTGGTACTCATTTGGGCTGATTTACATCTTTTTTCGACCACTTTAACAGCTCTATTTGGGTTAAATAATTTCTGTTCAGAGGTGTAATGCCCCAAATGCGCCCAAAATGTCCTCTTTCATTGTCAAAACATGAATAAAATTAATTTTGGGCTTCAGAATTGATACATTATGATATACTTGACATAACCACCCATGGGGGGGTTGTCAGACCAGCCCCACACCCCGGAACTGAAATTCCTAATATGGCTCTTGAGTGGTTCAGACCAATGCAATTTCATTCTCTGATATAAACTGAGTTTTCTGTGAAAATTTGAGCCAGATACAACTACTTTAAGGGGTGTTTTGATCTGATTTGCCATTTAGTGGTACCCTCGCTACATGCACTCCCAAGTCATGTATTTTGAGCTTGGTGTGTATTTCTTAAGGAATACACTACTTAATTTTCTCTTAGTGGCTGCCACTCTCGCAAAAAATATGGTTTATAGCCTTACATCTGCCTTTTTGGGCAAAATATGAGTATATCTTAATGCACCCCCCAGCAGGCCTGTCATACGCCTGCTGGAGTCCAAATACCACACCAGTAATCACTGCTATACCAGATGTAATTCTAAAACCTGTGCAGTCAGATTTAGCAAGTTACAGAGTATTTTCTGGCCAAATTTCAGGATTATAGACCAACATTTGGTACTCATTTGGGCTGATTTACATCTTTTTTCGACCACTTTAACAGCTCTATTTGGGTTAAATAATTTCTGTTCAGAGGTGTAATGCCCCAAATGCGCCCAAAATGTCCTCTTTCATTGTCAAAACATGAATAAAATTAATTTTGGGCTTCAGAATTGATACATTATGATATACTTGACATAACCACCCATGGGGGGGTTGTCAGACCAGCCCCACACCCCGGAACTGAAATTCCTAATATGGCTCTTGAGTGGTTCAGACCAATGCAATTTCATTCTCTGATATAAACTGAGTTTTCTGTGAAAATTTGAGCCAGATACAACTACTTTAAGGGGTGTTTTGATCTGATTTGCCATTTAGTGGTACCCTCGCTACATGCACTCCCAAGTCATGTATTTTGAGCTTGGTGTGTATTTCTTAAGGAATACACTACTTAATTTTCTCTTAGTGGCTGCCACTCTCGCAAAAAATATGGTTTATAGCCTTACATCTGCCTTTTTGGGCAAAATATGAGTATATCTTAATGCACCCCCCAGCAGGCCTGTCATACGCCTGCTGGAGTCCAAATACCACACCAGTAATCACTGCTATACCAGATGTAATTCTAAAACCTGTGCAGTCAGATTTAGCAAGTTACAGAGTATTTTCTGGCCAAATTTCAGGATTATAGACCAACATTTGGTACTCATTTGGGCTGATTTACATCTTTTTTCGACCACTTTAACAGCTCTATTTGGGTTAAATAATTTCTGTTCAGAGGTGTAATGCCCCAAATGCGCCCAAAATGTCCTCTTTCATTGTCAAAACATGAATAAAATTAATTTTGGGCTTCAGAATTGATACATTATGATATACTTGACATAACCACCCATGGGGGGGTTGTCAGACCAGCCCCACACCCCGGAACTGAAATTCCTAATATGGCTCTTGAGTGGTTCAGACCAATGCAATTTCATTCTCTGATATAAACTGAGTTTTCTGTGAAAATTTGAGCCAGATACAACTACTTTAAGGGGTGTTTTGATCTGATTTGCCATTTAGTGGTACCCTCGCTACATGCACTCCCAAGTCATGTATTTTGAGCTTGGTGTGTATTTCTTAAGGAATACACTACTTAATTTTCTCTTAGTGGCTGCCACTCTCGCAAAAACTATGGTTTATAGCCTTACATCTGCCTTTTTGGGCAAAATATGAGTATATCTTAATGCACCCCCCAGCAGGCCTGTCATACGCCTGCTGGAGTCCAAATACCACACCAGTAATCACTGCTATACCAGATGTAATTCTAAAACCTGTGCAGTCAGATTTAGCAAGTTACAGAGTATTTTCTGGCCAAATTTCAGGATTATAGACCAACATTTGGTACTCATTTGGGCTGATTTACATCTTTTTTCGACCACTTTAACAGCTCTATTTGGGTTAAATAATTTCTGTTCAGAGGTGTAATGCCCCAAATGCGCCCAAAATGTCCTCTTTCATTGTCAAAACATGAATAAAATTAATTTTGGGCTTCAGAATTGATACATTATGATATACTTGACATAACCACCCATGGGGGGGTTGTCAGACCAGCCCCACACCCCGGAACTGAAATTCCTAATATGGCTCTTGAGTGGTTCAGACCAATGCAATTTCATTCTCTGATATAAACTGAGTTTTCTGTGAAAATTTGAGCCAGATACAACTACTTTAAGGGGTGTTTTGATCTGATTTGCCATTTAGTGGTACCCTCGCTACATGCACTCCCAAGTCATGTATTTTGAGCTTGGTGTGTATTTCTTAAGGAATACACTACTTAATTTTCTCTTAGTGGCTGCCACTCTCGCAAAAAATATGGTTTATAGCCTTACATCTGCCTTTTTGGGCAAAATATGAGTATATCTTAATGCACCCCCCAGCAGGCCTGTCATACGCCTGCTGGAGTCCAAATACCACACCAGTAATCACTGCTATACCAGATGTAATTCTAAAACCTGTGCAGTCAGATTTAGCAAGTTACAGAGTATTTTCTGGCCAAATTTCAGGATTATAGACCAACATTTGGTACTCATTTGGGCTGATTTACATCTTTTTTCGACCACTTTAACAGCTCTATTTGGGTTAAATAATTTCTGTTCAGAGGTGTAATGCCCCAAATGCGCCCAAAATGTCCTCTTTCATTGTCAAAACATGAATAAAATTAATTTTGGGCTTCAGAATTGATACATTATGATATACTTGACATAACCACCCATGGGGGGGTTGTCAGACCAGCCCCACACCCCGGAACTGAAATTCCTAATATGGCTCTTGAGTGGTTCAGACCAATGCAATTTCATTCTCTGATATAAACTGAGTTTTCTGTGAAAATTTGAGCCAGATACAACTACTTTAAGGGGTGTTTTGATCTGATTTGCCATTTAGTGGTACCCTCGCTACATGCACTCCCAAGTCATGTATTTTGAGCTTGGTGTGTATTTCTTAAGGAATACACTACTTAATTTTCTCTTAGTGGCTGCCACTCTCGCAAAAAATATGGTTTATAGCCTTACATCTGCCTTTTTGGGCAAAATATGAGTATATCTTAATGCACCCCCCAGCAGGCCTGTCATACGCCTGCTGGAGTCCAAATACCACACCAGTAATCACTGCTATACCAGATGTAATTCTAAAACCTGTGCAGTCAGATTTAGCAAGTTACAGAGTATTTTCTGGCCAAATTTCAGGATTATAGACCAACATTTGGTACTCATTTGGGCTGATTTACATCTTTTTTCGACCACTTTAACAGCTCTATTTGGGTTAAATAATTTCTGTTCAGAGGTGTAATGCCCCAAATGCGCCCAAAATGTCCTCTTTCATTGTCAAAACATGAATAAAATTAATTTTGGGCTTCAGAATTGATACATTATGATATACTTGACATAACCACCCATGGGGGGGTTGTCAGACCAGCCCCACACCCCGGAACTGAAATTCCTAATATGGCTCTTGAGTGGTTCAGACCAATGCAATTTCATTCTCTGATATAAACTGAGTTTTCTGTGAAAATTTGAGCCAGATACAACTACTTTAAGGGGTGTTTTGATCTGATTTGCCATTTAGTGGTACCCTCGCTACATGCACTCCCAAGTCATGTATTTTGAGCTTGGTGTGTATTTCTTAAGGAATACACTACTTAATTTTCTCTTAGTGGCTGCCACTCTCGCAAAAAATATGGTTTATAGCCTTACATCTGCCTTTTTGGGCAAAATATGAGTATATCTTAATGCACCCCCCAGCAGGCCTGTCATACGCCTGCTGGAGTCCAAATACCACACCAGTAATCACTGCTATACCAGATGTAATTCTAAAACCTGTGCAGTCAGATTTAGCAAGTTACAGAGTATTTTCTGGCCAAATTTCAGGATTATAGACCAACATTTGGTACTCATTTGGGCTGATTTACATCTTTTTTCGACCACTTTAACAGCTCTATTTGGGTTAAATAATTTCTGTTCAGAGGTGTAATGCCCCAAATGCGCCCAAAATGTCCTCTTTCATTGTCAAAACATGAATAAAATTAATTTTGGGCTTCAGAATTGATACATTATGATATACTTGACATAACCACCCATGGGGGGGTTGTCAGACCAGCCCCACACCCCGGAACTGAAATTCCTAATATGGCTCTTGAGTGGTTCAGACCAATGCAATTTCATTCTCTGATATAAACTGAGTTTTCTGTGAAAATTTGAGCCAGATACAACTACTTTAAGGGGTGTTTTGATCTGATTTGCCATTTAGTGGTACCCTCGCTACATGCACTCCCAAGTCATGTATTTTGAGCTTGGTGTGTATTTCTTAAGGAATACACTACTTAATTTTCTCTTAGTGGCTGCCACTCTCGCAAAAAATATGGTTTATAGCCTTACATCTGCCTTTTTGGGCAAAATATGAGTATATCTTAATGCACCCCCCAGCAGGCCTGTCATACGCCTGCTGGAGTCCAAATACCACACCAGTAATCACTGCTATACCAGATGTAATTCTAAAACCTGTGCAGTCAGATTTAGCAAGTTACAGAGTATTTTCTGGCCAAATTTCAGGATTATAGACCAACATTTGGTACTCATTTGGGCTGATTTACATCTTTTTTCGACCACTTTAACAGCTCTATTTGGGTTAAATAATTTCTGTTCAGAGGTGTAATGCCCCAAATGCGCCCAAAATGTCCTCTTTCATTGTCAAAACATGAATAAAATTAATTTTGGGCTTCAGAATTGATACATTATGATATACTTGACATAACCACCCATGGGGGGGTTGTCAGACCAGCCCCACACCCCGGAACTGAAATTCCTAATATGGCTCTTGAGTGGTTCAGACCAATGCAATTTCATTCTCTGATATAAACTGAGTTTTCTGTGAAAATTTGAGCCAGATACAACTACTTTAAGGGGTGTTTTGATCTGATTTGCCATTTAGTGGTACCCTCGCTACATGCACTCCCAAGTCATGTATTTTGAGCTTGGTGTGTATTTCTTAAGGAATACACTACTTAATTTTCTCTTAGTGGCTGCCACTCTCGCAAAAACTATGGTTTATAGCCTTACATCTGCCTTTTTGGGCAAAATATGAGTATATCTTAATGCACCCCCCAGCAGGCCTGTCATACGCCTGCTGGAGTCCAAATACCACACCAGTAATCACTGCTATACCAGATGTAATTCTAAAACCTGTGCAGTCAGATTTAGCAAGTTACAGAGTATTTTCTGGCCAAATTTCAGGATTATAGACCAACATTTGGTACTCATTTGGGCTGATTTACATCTTTTTTCGACCACTTTAACAGCTCTATTTGGGTTAAATAATTTCTGTTCAGAGGTGTAATGCCCCAAATGCGCCCAAAATGTCCTCTTTCATTGTCAAAACATGAATAAAATTAATTTTGGGCTTCAGAATTGATACATTATGATATACTTGACATAACCACCCATGGGGGGGTTGTCAGACCAGCCCCACACCCCGGAACTGAAATTCCTAATATGGCTCTTGAGTGGTTCAGACCAATGCAATTTCATTCTCTGATATAAACTGAGTTTTCTGTGAAAATTTGAGCCAGATACAACTACTTTAAGGGGTGTTTTGATCTGATTTGCCATTTAGTGGTACCCTCGCTACATGCACTCCCAAGTCATGTATTTTGAGCTTGGTGTGTATTTCTTAAGGAATACACTACTTAATTTTCTCTTAGTGGCTGCCACTCTCGCAAAAAATATGGTTTATAGCCTTACATCTGCCTTTTTGGGCAAAATATGAGTATATCTTAATGCACCCCCCAGCAGGCCTGTCATACGCCTGCTGGAGTCCAAATACCACACCAGTAATCACTGCTATACCAGATGTAATTCTAAAACCTGTGCAGTCAGATTTAGCAAGTTACAGAGTATTTTCTGGCCAAATTTCAGGATTATAGACCAACATTTGGTACTCATTTGGGCTGATTTACATCTTTTTTCGACCACTTTAACAGCTCTATTTGGGTTAAATAATTTCTGTTCAGAGGTGTAATGCCCCAAATGCGCCCAAAATGTCCTCTTTCATTGTCAAAACATGAATAAAATTAATTTTGGGCTTCAGAATTGATACATTATGATATACTTGACATAACCACCCATGGGGGGGTTGTCAGACCAGCCCCACACCCCGGAACTGAAATTCCTAATATGGCTCTTGAGTGGTTCAGACCAATGCAATTTCATTCTCTGATATAAACTGAGTTTTCTGTGAAAATTTGAGCCAGATACAACTACTTTAAGGGGTGTTTTGATCTGATTTGCCATTTAGTGGTACCCTCGCTACATGCACTCCCAAGTCATGTATTTTGAGCTTGGTGTGTATTTCTTAAGGAATACACTACTTAATTTTCTCTTAGTGGCTGCCACTCTCGCAAAAAATATGGTTTATAGCCTTACATCTGCCTTTTTGGGCAAAATATGAGTATATCTTAATGCACCCCCCAGCAGGCCTGTCATACGCCTGCTGGAGTCCAAATACCACACCAGTAATCACTGCTATACCAGATGTAATTCTAAAACCTGTGCAGTCAGATTTAGCAAGTTACAGAGTATTTTCTGGCCAAATTTCAGGATTATAGACCAACATTTGGTACTCATTTGGGCTGATTTACATCTTTTTTCGACCACTTTAACAGCTCTATTTGGGTTAAATAATTTCTGTTCAGAGGTGTAATGCCCCAAATGCGCCCAAAATGTCCTCTTTCATTGTCAAAACATGAATAAAATTAATTTTGGGCTTCAGAATTGATACATTATGATATACTTGACATAACCACCCATGGGGGGGTTGTCAGACCAGCCCCACACCCCGGAACTGAAATTCCTAATATGGCTCTTGAGTGGTTCAGACCAATGCAATTTCATTCTCTGATATAAACTGAGTTTTCTGTGAAAATTTGAGCCAGATACAACTACTTTAAGGGGTGTTTTGATCTGATTTGCCATTTAGTGGTACCCTCGCTACATGCACTCCCAAGTCATGTATTTTGAGCTTGGTGTGTATTTCTTAAGGAATACACTACTTAATTTTCTCTTAGTGGCTGCCACTCTCGCAAAAAATATGGTTTATAGCCTTACATCTGCCTTTTTGGGCAAAATATGAGTATATCTTAATGCACCCCCCAGCAGGCCTGTCATACGCCTGCTGGAGTCCAAATACCACACCAGTAATCACTGCTATACCAGATGTAATTCTAAAACCTGTGCAGTCAGATTTAGCAAGTTACAGAGTATTTTCTGGCCAAATTTCAGGATTATAGACCAACATTTGGTACTCATTTGGGCTGATTTACATCTTTTTTCGACCACTTTAACAGCTCTATTTGGGTTAAATAATTTCTGTTCAGAGGTGTAATGCCCCAAATGCGCCCAAAATGTCCTCTTTCATTGTCAAAACATGAATAAAATTAATTTTGGGCTTCAGAATTGATACATTATGATATACTTGACATAACCACCCATGGGGGGGTTGTCAGACCAGCCCCACACCCCGGAACTGAAATTCCTAATATGGCTCTTGAGTGGTTCAGACCAATGCAATTTCATTCTCTGATATAAACTGAGTTTTCTGTGAAAATTTGAGCCAGATACAACTACTTTAAGGGGTGTTTTGATCTGATTTGCCATTTAGTGGTACCCTCGCTACATGCACTCCCAAGTCATGTATTTTGAGCTTGGTGTGTATTTCTTAAGGAATACACTACTTAATTTTCTCTTAGTGGCTGCCACTCTCGCAAAAAATATGGTTTATAGCCTTACATCTGCCTTTTTGGGCAAAATATGAGTATATCTTAATGCACCCCCCAGCAGGCCTGTCATACGCCTGCTGGAGTCCAAATACCACACCAGTAATCACTGCTATACCAGATGTAATTCTAAAACCTGTGCAGTCAGATTTAGCAAGTTACAGAGTATTTTCTGGCCAAATTTCAGGATTATAGACCAACATTTGGTACTCATTTGGGCTGATTTACATCTTTTTTCGACCACTTTAACAGCTCTATTTGGGTTAAATAATTTCTGTTCAGAGGTGTAATGCCCCAAATGCGCCCAAAATGTCCTCTTTCATTGTCAAAACATGAATAAAATTAATTTTGGGCTTCAGAATTGATACATTATGATATACTTGACATAACCACCCATGGGGGGGTTGTCAGACCAGCCCCACACCCCGGAACTGAAATTCCTAATATGGCTCTTGAGTGGTTCAGACCAATGCAATTTCATTCTCTGATATAAACTGAGTTTTCTGTGAAAATTTGAGCCAGATACAACTACTTTAAGGGGTGTTTTGATCTGATTTGCCATTTAGTGGTACCCTCGCTACATGCACTCCCAAGTCATGTATTTTGAGCTTGGTGTGTATTTCTTAAGGAATACACTACTTAATTTTCTCTTAGTGGCTGCCACTCTCGCAAAAAATATGGTTTATAGCCTTACATCTGCCTTTTTGGGCAAAATATGAGTATATCTTAATGCACCCCCCAGCAGGCCTGTCATACGCCTGCTGGAGTCCAAATACCACACCAGTAATCACTGCTATACCAGATGTAATTCTAAAACCTGTGCAGTCAGATTTAGCAAGTTACAGAGTATTTTCTGGCCAAATTTCAGGATTATAGACCAACATTTGGTACTCATTTGGGCTGATTTACATCTTTTTTCGACCACTTTAACAGCTCTATTTGGGTTAAATAATTTCTGTTCAGAGGTGTAATGCCCCAAATGCGCCCAAAATGTCCTCTTTCATTGTCAAAACATGAATAAAATTAATTTTGGGCTTCAGAATTGATACATTATGATATACTTGACATAACCACCCATGGGGGGGTTGTCAGACCAGCCCCACACCCCGGAACTGAAATTCCTAATATGGCTCTTGAGTGGTTCAGACCAATGCAATTTCATTCTCTGATATAAACTGAGTTTTCTGTGAAAATTTGAGCCAGATACAACTACTTTAAGGGGTGTTTTGATCTGATTTGCCATTTAGTGGTACCCTCGCTACATGCACTCCCAAGTCATGTATTTTGAGCTTGGTGTGTATTTCTTAAGGAATACACTACTTAATTTTCTCTTAGTGGCTGCCACTCTCGCAAAAAATATGGTTTATAGCCTTACATCTGCCTTTTTGGGCAAAATATGAGTATATCTTAATGCACCCCCCAGCAGGCCTGTCATACGCCTGCTGGAGTCCAAATACCACACCAGTAATCACTGCTATACCAGATGTAATTCTAAAACCTGTGCAGTCAGATTTAGCAAGTTACAGAGTATTTTCTGGCCAAATTTCAGGATTATAGACCAACATTTGGTACTCATTTGGGCTGATTTACATCTTTTTTCGACCACTTTAACAGCTCTATTTGGGTTAAATAATTTCTGTTCAGAGGTGTAATGCCCCAAATGCGCCCAAAATGTCCTCTTTCATTGTCAAAACATGAATAAAATTAATTTTGGGCTTCAGAATTGATACATTATGATATACTTGACATAACCACCCATGGGGGGGTTGTCAGACCAGCCCCACACCCCGGAACTGAAATTCCTAATATGGCTCTTGAGTGGTTCAGACCAATGCAATTTCATTCTCTGATATAAACTGAGTTTTCTGTGAAAATTTGAGCCAGATACAACTACTTTAAGGGGTGTTTTGATCTGATTTGCCATTTAGTGGTACCCTCGCTACATGCACTCCCAAGTCATGTATTTTGAGCTTGGTGTGTATTTCTTAAGGAATACACTACTTAATTTTCTCTTAGTGGCTGCCACTCTCGCAAAAACTATGGTTTATAGCCTTACATCTGCCTTTTTGGGCAAAATATGAGTATATCTTAATGCACCCCCCAGCAGGCCTGTCATACGCCTGCTGGAGTCCAAATACCACACCAGTAATCACTGCTATACCAGATGTAATTCTAAAACCTGTGCAGTCAGATTTAGCAAGTTACAGAGTATTTTCTGGCCAAATTTCAGGATTATAGACCAACATTTGGTACTCATTTGGGCTGATTTACATCTTTTTTCGACCACTTTAACAGCTCTATTTGGGTTAAATAATTTCTGTTCAGAGGTGTAATGCCCCAAATGCGCCCAAAATGTCCTCTTTCATTGTCAAAACATGAATAAAATTAATTTTGGGCTTCAGAATTGATACATTATGATATACTTGACATAACCACCCATGGGGGGGTTGTCAGACCAGCCCCACACCCCGGAACTGAAATTCCTAATATGGCTCTTGAGTGGTTCAGACCAATGCAATTTCATTCTCTGATATAAACTGAGTTTTCTGTGAAAATTTGAGCCAGATACAACTACTTTAAGGGGTGTTTTGATCTGATTTGCCATTTAGTGGTACCCTCGCTACATGCACTCCCAAGTCATGTATTTTGAGCTTGGTGTGTATTTCTTAAGGAATACACTACTTAATTTTCTCTTAGTGGCTGCCACTCTCGCAAAAAATATGGTTTATAGCCTTACATCTGCCTTTTTGGGCAAAATATGAGTATATCTTAATGCACCCCCCAGCAGGCCTGTCATACGCCTGCTGGAGTCCAAATACCACACCAGTAATCACTGCTATACCAGATGTAATTCTAAAACCTGTGCAGTCAGATTTAGCAAGTTACAGAGTATTTTCTGGCCAAATTTCAGGATTATAGACCAACATTTGGTACTCATTTGGGCTGATTTACATCTTTTTTCGACCACTTTAACAGCTCTATTTGGGTTAAATAATTTCTGTTCAGAGGTGTAATGCCCCAAATGCGCCCAAAATGTCCTCTTTCATTGTCAAAACATGAATAAAATTAATTTTGGGCTTCAGAATTGATACATTATGATATACTTGACATAACCACCCATGGGGGGGTTGTCAGACCAGCCCCACACCCCGGAACTGAAATTCCTAATATGGCTCTTGAGTGGTTCAGACCAATGCAATTTCATTCTCTGATATAAACTGAGTTTTCTGTGAAAATTTGAGCCAGATACAACTACTTTAAGGGGTGTTTTGATCTGATTTGCCATTTAGTGGTACCCTCGCTACATGCACTCCCAAGTCATGTATTTTGAGCTTGGTGTGTATTTCTTAAGGAATACACTACTTAATTTTCTCTTAGTGGCTGCCACTCTCGCAAAAAATATGGTTTATAGCCTTACATCTGCCTTTTTGGGCAAAATATGAGTATATCTTAATGCACCCCCCAGCAGGCCTGTCATACGCCTGCTGGAGTCCAAATACCACACCAGTAATCACTGCTATACCAGATGTAATTCTAAAACCTGTGCAGTCAGATTTAGCAAGTTACAGAGTATTTTCTGGCCAAATTTCAGGATTATAGACCAACATTTGGTACTCATTTGGGCTGATTTACATCTTTTTTCGACCACTTTAACAGCTCTATTTGGGTTAAATAATTTCTGTTCAGAGGTGTAATGCCCCAAATGCGCCCAAAATGTCCTCTTTCATTGTCAAAACATGAATAAAATTAATTTTGGGCTTCAGAATTGATACATTATGATATACTTGACATAACCACCCATGGGGGGGTTGTCAGACCAGCCCCACACCCCGGAACTGAAATTCCTAATATGGCTCTTGAGTGGTTCAGACCAATGCAATTTCATTCTCTGATATAAACTGAGTTTTCTGTGAAAATTTGAGCCAGATACAACTACTTTAAGGGGTGTTTTGATCTGATTTGCCATTTAGTGGTACCCTCGCTACATGCACTCCCAAGTCATGTATTTTGAGCTTGGTGTGTATTTCTTAAGGAATACACTACTTAATTTTCTCTTAGTGGCTGCCACTCTCGCAAAAAATATGGTTTATAGCCTTACATCTGCCTTTTTGGGCAAAATATGAGTATATCTTAATGCACCCCCCAGCAGGCCTGTCATACGCCTGCTGGAGTCCAAATACCACACCAGTAATCACTGCTATACCAGATGTAATTCTAAAACCTGTGCAGTCAGATTTAGCAAGTTACAGAGTATTTTCTGGCCAAATTTCAGGATTATAGACCAACATTTGGTACTCATTTGGGCTGATTTACATCTTTTTTCGACCACTTTAACAGCTCTATTTGGGTTAAATAATTTCTGTTCAGAGGTGTAATGCCCCAAATGCGCCCAAAATGTCCTCTTTCATTGTCAAAACATGAATAAAATTAATTTTGGGCTTCAGAATTGATACATTATGATATACTTGACATAACCACCCATGGGGGGGTTGTCAGACCAGCCCCACACCCCGGAACTGAAATTCCTAATATGGCTCTTGAGTGGTTCAGACCAATGCAATTTCATTCTCTGATATAAACTGAGTTTTCTGTGAAAATTTGAGCCAGATACAACTACTTTAAGGGGTGTTTTGATCTGATTTGCCATTTAGTGGTACCCTCGCTACATGCACTCCCAAGTCATGTATTTTGAGCTTGGTGTGTATTTCTTAAGGAATACACTACTTAATTTTCTCTTAGTGGCTGCCACTCTCGCAAAAAATATGGTTTATAGCCTTACATCTGCCTTTTTGGGCAAAATATGAGTATATCTTAATGCACCCCCCAGCAGGCCTGTCATACGCCTGCTGGAGTCCAAATACCACACCAGTAATCACTGCTATACCAGATGTAATTCTAAAACCTGTGCAGTCAGATTTAGCAAGTTACAGAGTATTTTCTGGCCAAATTTCAGGATTATAGACCAACATTTGGTACTCATTTGGGCTGATTTACATCTTTTTTCGACCACTTTAACAGCTCTATTTGGGTTAAATAATTTCTGTTCAGAGGTGTAATGCCCCAAATGCGCCCAAAATGTCCTCTTTCATTGTCAAAACATGAATAAAATTAATTTTGGGCTTCAGAATTGATACATTATGATATACTTGACATAACCACCCATGGGGGGGTTGTCAGACCAGCCCCACACCCCGGAA
This sequence comes from Sabellastarte sp. h YS-2021, assembly GCA_964017235.1. Classification (NCBI taxonomy): domain Eukaryota; kingdom Metazoa; phylum Annelida; class Polychaeta; order Sabellida; family Sabellidae; genus Sabellastarte; species Sabellastarte sp. h YS-2021. The sequence goes on from CAXHLB010000428.1 coordinate 91,083, forward strand.
CTGAAATTCCTAATATGGCTCTTGAGTGGTTCAGACCAATGCAATTTCATTCTCTGATATAAACTGAGTTTTCTGTGAAAATTTGAGCCAGATACAACTACTTTAAGGGGTGTTTTGATCTGATTTGCCATTTAGTGGTACCCTCGCTACATGCACTCCCAAGTCATGTATTTTGAGCTTGGTGTGTATTTCTTAAGGAATACACTACTTAATTTTCTCTTAGTGGCTGCCACTCTCGCAAAAAATATGGTTTATAGCCTTACATCTGCCTTTTTGGGCAAAATATGAGTATATCTTAATGCACCCCCCAGCAGGCCTGTCATACGCCTGCTGGAGTCCAAATACCACACCAGTAATCACTGCTATACCAGATGTAATTCTAAAACCTGTGCAGTCAGATTTAGCAAGTTACAGAGTATTTTCTGGCCAAATTTCAGGATTATAGACCAACATTTGGTACTCATTTGGGCTGATTTACATCTTTTTTCGACCACTTTAACAGCTCTATTTGGGTTAAATAATTTCTGTTCAGAGGTGTAATGCCCCAAATGCGCCCAAAATGTCCTCTTTCATTGTCAAAACATGAATAAAATTAATTTTGGGCTTCAGAATTGATACATTATGATATACTTGACATAACCACCCATGGGGGGGTTGTCAGACCAGCCCCACACCCCGGAACTGAAATTCCTAATATGGCTCTTGAGTGGTTCAGACCAATGCAATTTCATTCTCTGATATAAACTGAGTTTTCTGTGAAAATTTGAGCCAGATACAACTACTTTAAGGGGTGTTTTGATCTGATTTGCCATTTAGTGGTACCCTCGCTACATGCACTCCCAAGTCATGTATTTTGAGCTTGGTGTGTATTTCTTAAGGAATACACTACTTAATTTTCTCTTAGTGGCTGCCACTCTCGCAAAAACTATGGTTTATAGCCTTACATCTGCCTTTTTGGGCAAAATATGAGTATATCTTAATGCACCCCCCAGCAGGCCTGTCATACGCCTGCTGGAGTCCAAATACCACACCAGTAATCACTGCTATACCAGATGTAATTCTAAAACCTGTGCAGTCAGATTTAGCAAGTTACAGAGTATTTTCTGGCCAAATTTCAGGATTATAGACCAACATTTGGTACTCATTTGGGCTGATTTACATCTTTTTTCGACCACTTTAACAGCTCTATTTGGGTTAAATAATTTCTGTTCAGAGGTGTAATGCCCCAAATGCGCCCAAAATGTCCTCTTTCATTGTCAAAACATGAATAAAATTAATTTTGGGCTTCAGAATTGATACATTATGATATACTTGACATAACCACCCATGGGGGGGTTGTCAGACCAGCCCCACACCCCGGAACTGAAATTCCTAATATGGCTCTTGAGTGGTTCAGACCAATGCAATTTCATTCTCTGATATAAACTGAGTTTTCTGTGAAAATTTGAGCCAGATACAACTACTTTAAGGGGTGTTTTGATCTGATTTGCCATTTAGTGGTACCCTCGCTACATGCACTCCCAAGTCATGTATTTTGAGCTTGGTGTGTATTTCTTAAGGAATACACTACTTAATTTTCTCTTAGTGGCTGCCACTCTCGCAAAAAATATGGTTTATAGCCTTACATCTGCCTTTTTGGGCAAAATATGAGTATATCTTAATGCACCCCCCAGCAGGCCTGTCATACGCCTGCTGGAGTCCAAATACCACACCAGTAATCACTGCTATACCAGATGTAATTCTAAAACCTGTGCAGTCAGATTTAGCAAGTTACAGAGTATTTTCTGGCCAAATTTCAGGATTATAGACCAACATTTGGTACTCATTTGGGCTGATTTACATCTTTTTTCGACCACTTTAACAGCTCTATTTGGGTTAAATAATTTCTGTTCAGAGGTGTAATGCCCCAAATGCGCCCAAAATGTCCTCTTTCATTGTCAAAACATGAATAAAATTAATTTTGGGCTTCAGAATTGATACATTATGATATACTTGACATAACCACCCATGGGGGGGTTGTCAGACCAGCCCCACACCCCGGAACTGAAATTCCTAATATGGCTCTTGAGTGGTTCAGACCAATGCAATTTCATTCTCTGATATAAACTGAGTTTTCTGTGAAAATTTGAGCCAGATACAACTACTTTAAGGGGTGTTTTGATCTGATTTGCCATTTAGTGGTACCCTCGCTACATGCACTCCCAAGTCATGTATTTTGAGCTTGGTGTGTATTTCTTAAGGAATACACTACTTAATTTTCTCTTAGTGGCTGCCACTCTCGCAAAAAATATGGTTTATAGCCTTACATCTGCCTTTTTGGGCAAAATATGAGTATATCTTAATGCACCCCCCAGCAGGCCTGTCATACGCCTGCTGGAGTCCAAATACCACACCAGTAATCACTGCTATACCAGATGTAATTCTAAAACCTGTGCAGTCAGATTTAGCAAGTTACAGAGTATTTTCTGGCCAAATTTCAGGATTATAGACCAACATTTGGTACTCATTTGGGCTGATTTACATCTTTTTTCGACCACTTTAACAGCTCTATTTGGGTTAAATAATTTCTGTTCAGAGGTGTAATGCCCCAAATGCGCCCAAAATGTCCTCTTTCATTGTCAAAACATGAATAAAATTAATTTTGGGCTTCAGAATTGATACATTATGATATACTTGACATAACCACCCATGGGGGGGTTGTCAGACCAGCCCCACACCCCGGAACTGAAATTCCTAATATGGCTCTTGAGTGGTTCAGACCAATGCAATTTCATTCTCTGATATAAACTGAGTTTTCTGTGAAAATTTGAGCCAGATACAACTACTTTAAGGGGTGTTTTGATCTGATTTGCCATTTAGTGGTACCCTCGCTACATGCACTCCCAAGTCATGTATTTTGAGCTTGGTGTGTATTTCTTAAGGAATACACTACTTAATTTTCTCTTAGTGGCTGCCACTCTCGCAAAAAATATGGTTTATAGCCTTACATCTGCCTTTTTGGGCAAAATATGAGTATATCTTAATGCACCCCCCAGCAGGCCTGTCATACGCCTGCTGGAGTCCAAATACCACACCAGTAATCACTGCTATACCAGATGTAATTCTAAAACCTGTGCAGTCAGATTTAGCAAGTTACAGAGTATTTTCTGGCCAAATTTCAGGATTATAGACCAACATTTGGTACTCATTTGGGCTGATTTACATCTTTTTTCGACCACTTTAACAGCTCTATTTGGGTTAAATAATTTCTGTTCAGAGGTGTAATGCCCCAAATGCGCCCAAAATGTCCTCTTTCATTGTCAAAACATGAATAAAATTAATTTTGGGCTTCAGAATTGATACATTATGATATACTTGACATAACCACCCATGGGGGGGTTGTCAGACCAGCCCCACACCCCGGAACTGAAATTCCTAATATGGCTCTTGAGTGGTTCAGACCAATGCAATTTCATTCTCTGATATAAACTGAGTTTTCTGTGAAAATTTGAGCCAGATACAACTACTTTAAGGGGTGTTTTGATCTGATTTGCCATTTAGTGGTACCCTCGCTACATGCACTCCCAAGTCATGTATTTTGAGCTTGGTGTGTATTTCTTAAGGAATACACTACTTAATTTTCTCTTAGTGGCTGCCACTCTCGCAAAAAATATGGTTTATAGCCTTACATCTGCCTTTTTGGGCAAAATATGAGTATATCTTAATGCACCCCCCAGCAGGCCTGTCATACGCCTGCTGGAGTCCAAATACCACACCAGTAATCACTGCTATACCAGATGTAATTCTAAAACCTGTGCAGTCAGATTTAGCAAGTTACAGAGTATTTTCTGGCCAAATTTCAGGATTATAGACCAACATTTGGTACTCATTTGGGCTGATTTACATCTTTTTTCGACCACTTTAACAGCTCTATTTGGGTTAAATAATTTCTGTTCAGAGGTGTAATGCCCCAAATGCGCCCAAAATGTCCTCTTTCATTGTCAAAACATGAATAAAATTAATTTTGGGCTTCAGAATTGATACATTATGATATACTTGACATAACCACCCATGGGGGGGTTGTCAGACCAGCCCCACACCCCGGAACTGAAATTCCTAATATGGCTCTTGAGTGGTTCAGACCAATGCAATTTCATTCTCTGATATAAACTGAGTTTTCTGTGAAAATTTGAGCCAGATACAACTACTTTAAGGGGTGTTTTGATCTGATTTGCCATTTAGTGGTACCCTCGCTACATGCACTCCCAAGTCATGTATTTTGAGCTTGGTGTGTATTTCTTAAGGAATACACTACTTAATTTTCTCTTAGTGGCTGCCACTCTCGCAAAAAATATGGTTTATAGCCTTACATCTGCCTTTTTGGGCAAAATATGAGTATATCTTAATGCACCCCCCAGCAGGCCTGTCATACGCCTGCTGGAGTCCAAATACCACACCAGTAATCACTGCTATACCAGATGTAATTCTAAAACCTGTGCAGTCAGATTTAGCAAGTTACAGAGTATTTTCTGGCCAAATTTCAGGATTATAGACCAACATTTGGTACTCATTTGGGCTGATTTACATCTTTTTTCGACCACTTTAACAGCTCTATTTGGGTTAAATAATTTCTGTTCAGAGGTGTAATGCCCCAAATGCGCCCAAAATGTCCTCTTTCATTGTCAAAACATGAATAAAATTAATTTTGGGCTTCAGAATTGATACATTATGATATACTTGACATAACCACCCATGGGGGGGTTGTCAGACCAGCCCCACACCCCGGAACTGAAATTCCTAATATGGCTCTTGAGTGGTTCAGACCAATGCAATTTCATTCTCTGATATAAACTGAGTTTTCTGTGAAAATTTGAGCCAGATACAACTACTTTAAGGGGTGTTTTGATCTGATTTGCCATTTAGTGGTACCCTCGCTACATGCACTCCCAAGTCATGTATTTTGAGCTTGGTGTGTATTTCTTAAGGAATACACTACTTAATTTTCTCTTAGTGGCTGCCACTCTCGCAAAAAATATGGTTTATAGCCTTACATCTGCCTTTTTGGGCAAAATATGAGTATATCTTAATGCACCCCCCAGCAGGCCTGTCATACGCCTGCTGGAGTCCAAATACCACACCAGTAATCACTGCTATACCAGATGTAATTCTAAAACCTGTGCAGTCAGATTTAGCAAGTTACAGAGTATTTTCTGGCCAAATTTCAGGATTATAGACCAACATTTGGTACTCATTTGGGCTGATTTACATCTTTTTTCGACCACTTTAACAGCTCTATTTGGGTTAAATAATTTCTGTTCAGAGGTGTAATGCCCCAAATGCGCCCAAAATGTCCTCTTTCATTGTCAAAACATGAATAAAATTAATTTTGGGCTTCAGAATTGATACATTATGATATACTTGACATAACCACCCATGGGGGGGTTGTCAGACCAGCCCCACACCCCGGAACTGAAATTCCTAATATGGCTCTTGAGTGGTTCAGACCAATGCAATTTCATTCTCTGATATAAACTGAGTTTTCTGTGAAAATTTGAGCCAGATACAACTACTTTAAGGGGTGTTTTGATCTGATTTGCCATTTAGTGGTACCCTCGCTACATGCACTCCCAAGTCATGTATTTTGAGCTTGGTGTGTATTTCTTAAGGAATACACTACTTAATTTTCTCTTAGTGGCTGCCACTCTCGCAAAAAATATGGTTTATAGCCTTACATCTGCCTTTTTGGGCAAAATATGAGTATATCTTAATGCACCCCCCAGCAGGCCTGTCATACGCCTGCTGGAGTCCAAATACCACACCAGTAATCACTGCTATACCAGATGTAATTCTAAAACCTGTGCAGTCAGATTTAGCAAGTTACAGAGTATTTTCTGGCCAAATTTCAGGATTATAGACCAACATTTGGTACTCATTTGGGCTGATTTACATCTTTTTTCGACCACTTTAACAGCTCTATTTGGGTTAAATAATTTCTGTTCAGAGGTGTAATGCCCCAAATGCGCCCAAAATGTCCTCTTTCATTGTCAAAACATGAATAAAATTAATTTTGGGCTTCAGAATTGATACATTATGATATACTTGACATAACCACCCATGGGGGGGTTGTCAGACCAGCCCCACACCCCGGAACTGAAATTCCTAATATGGCTCTTGAGTGGTTCAGACCAATGCAATTTCATTCTCTGATATAAACTGAGTTTTCTGTGAAAATTTGAGCCAGATACAACTACTTTAAGGGGTGTTTTGATCTGATTTGCCATTTAGTGGTACCCTCGCTACATGCACTCCCAAGTCATGTATTTTGAGCTTGGTGTGTATTTCTTAAGGAATACACTACTTAATTTTCTCTTAGTGGCTGCCACTCTCGCAAAAAATATGGTTTATAGCCTTACATCTGCCTTTTTGGGCAAAATATGAGTATATCTTAATGCACCCCCCAGCAGGCCTGTCATACGCCTGCTGGAGTCCAAATACCACACCAGTAATCACTGCTATACCAGATGTAATTCTAAAACCTGTGCAGTCAGATTTAGCAAGTTACAGAGTATTTTCTGGCCAAATTTCAGGATTATAGACCAACATTTGGTACTCATTTGGGCTGATTTACATCTTTTTTCGACCACTTTAACAGCTCTATTTGGGTTAAATAATTTCTGTTCAGAGGTGTAATGCCCCAAATGCGCCCAAAATGTCCTCTTTCATTGTCAAAACATGAATAAAATTAATTTTGGGCTTCAGAATTGATACATTATGATATACTTGACATAACCACCCATGGGGGGGTTGTCAGACCAGCCCCACACCCCGGAACTGAAATTCCTAATATGGCTCTTGAGTGGTTCAGACCAATGCAATTTCATTCTCTGATATAAACTGAGTTTTCTGTGAAAATTTGAGCCAGATACAACTACTTTAAGGGGTGTTTTGATCTGATTTGCCATTTAGTGGTACCCTCGCTACATGCACTCCCAAGTCATGTATTTTGAGCTTGGTGTGTATTTCTTAAGGAATACACTACTTAATTTTCTCTTAGTGGCTGCCACTCTCGCAAAAAATATGGTTTATAGCCTTACATCTGCCTTTTTGGGCAAAATATGAGTATATCTTAATGCACCCCCCAGCAGGCCTGTCATACGCCTGCTGGAGTCCAAATACCACACCAGTAATCACTGCTATACCAGATGTAATTCTAAAACCTGTGCAGTCAGATTTAGCAAGTTACAGAGTATTTTCTGGCCAAATTTCAGGATTATAGACCAACATTTGGTACTCATTTGGGCTGATTTACATCTTTTTTCGACCACTTTAACAGCTCTATTTGGGTTAAATAATTTCTGTTCAGAGGTGTAATGCCCCAAATGCGCCCAAAATGTCCTCTTTCATTGTCAAAACATGAATAAAATTAATTTTGGGCTTCAGAATTGATACATTATGATATACTTGACATAACCACCCATGGGGGGGTTGTCAGACCAGCCCCACACCCCGGAACTGAAATTCCTAATATGGCTCTTGAGTGGTTCAGACCAATGCAATTTCATTCTCTGATATAAACTGAGTTTTCTGTGAAAATTTGAGCCAGATACAACTACTTTAAGGGGTGTTTTGATCTGATTTGCCATTTAGTGGTACCCTCGCTACATGCACTCCCAAGTCATGTATTTTGAGCTTGGTGTGTATTTCTTAAGGAATACACTACTTAATTTTCTCTTAGTGGCTGCCACTCTCGCAAAAAATATGGTTTATAGCCTTACATCTGCCTTTTTGGGCAAAATATGAGTATATCTTAATGCACCCCCCAGCAGGCCTGTCATACGCCTGCTGGAGTCCAAATACCACACCAGTAATCACTGCTATACCAGATGTAATTCTAAAACCTGTGCAGTCAGATTTAGCAAGTTACAGAGTATTTTCTGGCCAAATTTCAGGATTATAGACCAACATTTGGTACTCATTTGGGCTGATTTACATCTTTTTTCGACCACTTTAACAGCTCTATTTGGGTTAAATAATTTCTGTTCAGAGGTGTAATGCCCCAAATGCGCCCAAAATGTCCTCTTTCATTGTCAAAACATGAATAAAATTAATTTTGGGCTTCAGAATTGATACATTATGATATACTTGACATAACCACCCATGGGGGGGTTGTCAGACCAGCCCCACACCCCGGAACTGAAATTCCTAATATGGCTCTTGAGTGGTTCAGACCAATGCAATTTCATTCTCTGATATAAACTGAGTTTTCTGTGAAAATTTGAGCCAGATACAACTACTTTAAGGGGTGTTTTGATCTGATTTGCCATTTAGTGGTACCCTCGCTACATGCACTCCCAAGTCATGTATTTTGAGCTTGGTGTGTATTTCTTAAGGAATACACTACTTAATTTTCTCTTAGTGGCTGCCACTCTCGCAAAAACTATGGTTTATAGCCTTACATCTGCCTTTTTGGGCAAAATATGAGTATATCTTAATGCACCCCCCAGCAGGCCTGTCATACGCCTGCTGGAGTCCAAATACCACACCAGTAATCACTGCTATACCAGATGTAATTCTAAAACCTGTGCAGTCAGATTTAGCAAGTTACAGAGTATTTTCTGGCCAAATTTCAGGATTATAGACCAACATTTGGTACTCATTTGGGCTGATTTACATCTTTTTTCGACCACTTTAACAGCTCTATTTGGGTTAAATAATTTCTGTTCAGAGGTGTAATGCCCCAAATGCGCCCAAAATGTCCTCTTTCATTGTCAAAACATGAATAAAATTAATTTTGGGCTTCAGAATTGATACATTATGATATACTTGACATAACCACCCATGGGGGGGTTGTCAGACCAGCCCCACACCCCGGAACTGAAATTCCTAATATGGCTCTTGAGTGGTTCAGACCAATGCAATTTCATTCTCTGATATAAACTGAGTTTTCTGTGAAAATTTGAGCCAGATACAACTACTTTAAGGGGTGTTTTGATCTGATTTGCCATTTAGTGGTACCCTCGCTACATGCACTCCCAAGTCATGTATTTTGAGCTTGGTGTGTATTTCTTAAGGAATACACTACTTAATTTTCTCTTAGTGGCTGCCACTCTCGCAAAAAATATGGTTTATAGCCTTACATCTGCCTTTTTGGGCAAAATATGAGTATATCTTAATGCACCCCCCAGCAGGCCTGTCATACGCCTGCTGGAGTCCAAATACCACACCAGTAATCACTGCTATACCAGATGTAATTCTAAAACCTGTGCAGTCAGATTTAGCAAGTTACAGAGTATTTTCTGGCCAAATTTCAGGATTATAGACCAACATTTGGTACTCATTTGGGCTGATTTACATCTTTTTTCGACCACTTTAACAGCTCTATTTGGGTTAAATAATTTCTGTTCAGAGGTGTAATGCCCCAAATGCGCCCAAAATGTCCTCTTTCATTGTCAAAACATGAATAAAATTAATTTTGGGCTTCAGAATTGATACATTATGATATACTTGACATAACCACCCATGGGGGGGTTGTCAGACCAGCCCCACACCCCGGAACTGAAATTCCTAATATGGCTCTTGAGTGGTTCAGACCAATGCAATTTCATTCTCTGATATAAACTGAGTTTTCTGTGAAAATTTGAGCCAGATACAACTACTTTAAGGGGTGTTTTGATCTGATTTGCCATTTAGTGGTACCCTCGCTACATGCACTCCCAAGTCATGTATTTTGAGCTTGGTGTGTATTTCTTAAGGAATACACTACTTAATTTTCTCTTAGTGGCTGCCACTCTCGCAAAAAATATGGTTTATAGCCTTACATCTGCCTTTTTGGGCAAAATATGAGTATATCTTAATGCACCCCCCAGCAGGCCTGTCATACGCCTGCTGGAGTCCAAATACCACACCAGTAATCACTGCTATACCAGATGTAATTCTAAAACCTGTGCAGTCAGATTTAGCAAGTTACAGAGTATTTTCTGGCCAAATTTCAGGATTATAGACCAACATTTGGTACTCATTTGGGCTGATTTACATCTTTTTTCGACCACTTTAACAGCATTTGGGTTAAATAATTTCTGTTCAGAGGTGTAATGCCCCAAATGCGCCCAAAATGTCCTCTTTCATTGTCAAAACATGAATAAAATTAATTTTGGGCTTCAGAATTGATACATTATGATATACTTGACATAACCACCCATGGGGGGGTTGTCAGACCAGCCCCACACCCCGGAACTGAAATTCCTAATATGGCTCTTGAGTGGTTCAGACCAATGCAATTTCATTCTCTGATATAAACTGAGTTTTCTGTGAAAATTTGAGCCAGATACAACTACTTTAAGGGGTGTTTTGATCTGATTTGCCATTTAGTGGTACCCTCGCTACATGCACTCCCAAGTCATGTATTTTGAGCTTGGTGTGTATTTCTTAAGGAATACACTACTTAATTTTCTCTTAGTGGCTGCCACTCTCGCAAAAAATATGGTTTATAGCCTTACATCTGCCTTTTTGGGCAAAATATGAGTATATCTTAATGCACCCCCCAGCAGGCCTGTCATACGCCTGCTGGAGTCCAAATACCACACCAGTAATCACTGCTATACCAGATGTAATTCTAAAACCTGTGCAGTCAGATTTAGCAAGTTACAGAGTATTTTCTGGCCAAATTTCAGGATTATAGACCAACATTTGGTACTCATTTGGGCTGATTTACATCTTTTTTCGACCACTTTAACAGCTCTATTTGGGTTAAATAATTTCTGTTCAGAGGTGTAATGCCCCAAATGCGCCCAAAATGTCCTCTTTCATTGTCAAAACATGAATAAAATTAATTTTGGGCTTCAGAATTGATACATTATGATATACTTGACATAACCACCCATGGGGGGGTTGTCAGACCAGCCCCACACCCCGGAACTGAAATTCCTAATATGGCTCTTGAGTGGTTCAGACCAATGCAATTTCATTCTCTGATATAAACTGAGTTTTCTGTGAAAATTTGAGCCAGATACAACTACTTTAAGGGGTGTTTTGATCTGATTTGCCATTTAGTGGTACCCTCGCTACATGCACTCCCAAGTCATGTATTTTGAGCTTGGTGTGTATTTCTTAAGGAATACACTACTTAATTTTCTCTTAGTGGCTGCCACTCTCGCAAAAAATATGGTTTATAGCCTTACATCTGCCTTTTTGGGCAAAATATGAGTATATCTTAATGCACCCCCCAGCAGGCCTGTCATACGCCTGCTGGAGTCCAAATACCACACCAGTAATCACTGCTATACCAGATGTAATTCTAAAACCTGTGCAGTCAGATTTAGCAAGTTACAGAGTATTTTCTGGCCAAATTTCAGGATTATAGACCAACATTTGGTACTCATTTGGGCTGATTTACATCTTTTTTCGACCACTTTAACAGCTCTATTTGGGTTAAATAATTTCTGTTCAGAGGTGTAATGCCCCAAATGCGCCCAAAATGTCCTCTTTCATTGTCAAAACATGAATAAAATTAATTTTGGGCTTCAGAATTGATACATTATGATATACTTGACATAACCACCCATGGGGGGGTTGTCAGACCAGCCCCACACCCCGGAACTGAAATTCCTAATATGGCTCTTGAGTGGTTCAGACCAATGCAATTTCATTCTCTGATATAAACTGAGTTTTCTGTGAAAATTTGAGCCAGATACAACTACTTTAAGGGGTGTTTTGATCTGATTTGCCATTTAGTGGTACCCTCGCTACATGCACTCCCAAGTCATGTATTTTGAGCTTGGTGTGTATTTCTTAAGGAATACACTACTTAATTTTCTCTTAGTGGCTGCCACTCTCGCAAAAAATATGGTTTATAGCCTTACATCTGCCTTTTTGGGCAAAATATGAGTATATCTTAATGCACCCCCCAGCAGGCCTGTCATACGCCTGCTGGAGTCCAAATACCACACCAGTAATCACTGCTATACCAGATGTAATTCTAAAACCTGTGCAGTCAGATTTAGCAAGTTACAGAGTATTTTCTGGCCAAATTTCAGGATTATAGACCAACATTTGGTACTCATTTGGGCTGATTTACATCTTTTTTCGACCACTTTAACAGCTCTATTTGGGTTAAATAATTTCTGTTCAGAGGTGTAATGCCCCAAATGCGCCCAAAATGTCCTCTTTCATTGTCAAAACATGAATAAAATTAATTTTGGGCTTCAGAATTGATACATTATGATATACTTGACATAACCACCCATGGGGGGGTTGTCAGACCAGCCCCACACCCCGGAACTGAAATTCCTAATATGGCTCTTGAGTGGTTCAGACCAATGCAATTTCATTCTCTGATATAAACTGAGTTTTCTGTGAAAATTTGAGCCAGATACAACTACTTTAAGGGGTGTTTTGATCTGATTTGCCATTTAGTGGTACCCTCGCTACATGCACTCCCAAGTCATGTATTTTGAGCTTGGTGTGTATTTCTTAAGGAATACACTACTTAATTTTCTCTTAGTGGCTGCCACTCTCGCAAAAAATATGGTTTATAGCCTTACATCTGCCTTTTTGGGCAAAATATGAGTATATCTTAATGCACCCCCCAGCAGGCCTGTCATACGCCTGCTGGAGTCCAAATACCACACCAGTAATCACTGCTATACCAGATGTAATTCTAAAACCTGTGCAGTCAGATTTAGCAAGTTACAGAGTATTTTCTGGCCAAATTTCAGGATTATAGACCAACATTTGGTACTCATTTGGGCTGATTTACATCTTTTTTCGACCACTTTAACAGCTCTATTTGGGTTAAATAATTTCTGTTCAGAGGTGTAATGCCCCAAATGCGCCCAAAATGTCCTCTTTCATTGTCAAAACATGAATAAAATTAATTTTGGGCTTCAGAATTGATACATTATGATATACTTGACATAACCACCCATGGGGGGGTTGTCAGACCAGCCCCACACCCCGGAACTGAAATTCCTAATATGGCTCTTGAGTGGTTCAGACCAATGCAATTTCATTCTCTGATATAAACTGAGTTTTCTGTGAAAATTTGAGCCAGATACAACTACTTTAAGGGGTGTTTTGATCTGATTTGCCATTTAGTGGTACCCTCGCTACATGCACTCCCAAGTCATGTATTTTGAGCTTGGTGTGTATTTCTTAAGGAATACACTACTTAATTTTCTCTTAGTGGCTGCCACTCTCGCAAAAAATATGGTTTATAGCCTTACATCTGCCTTTTTGGGCAAAATATGAGTATATCTTAATGCACCCCCCAGCAGGCCTGTCATACGCCTGCTGGAGTCCAAATACCACACCAGTAATCACTGCTATACCAGATGTAATTCTAAAACCTGTGCAGTCAGATTTAGCAAGTTACAGAGTATTTTCTGGCCAAATTTCAGGATTATAGACCAACATTTGGTACTCATTTGGGCTGATTTACATCTTTTTTCGACCACTTTAACAGCTCTATTTGGGTTAAATAATTTCTGTTCAGAGGTGTAATGCCCCAAATGCGCCCAAAATGTCCTCTTTCATTGTCAAAACATGAATAAAATTAATTTTGGGCTTCAGAATTGATACATTATGATATACTTGACATAACCACCCATGGGGGGGTTGTCAGACCAGCCCCACACCCCGGAACTGAAATTCCTAATATGGCTCTTGAGTGGTTCAGACCAATGCAATTTCATTCTCTGATATAAACTGAGTTTTCTGTGAAAATTTGAGCCAGATACAACTACTTTAAGGGGTGTTTTGATCTGATTTGCCATTTAGTGGTACCCTCGCTACATGCACTCCCAAGTCATGTATTTTGAGCTTGGTGTGTATTTCTTAAGGAATACACTACTTAATTTTCTCTTAGTGGCTGCCACTCTCGCAAAAAATATGGTTTATAGCCTTACATCTGCCTTTTTGGGCAAAATATGAGTATATCTTAATG